>JAHTLZ010000030.1:4510835-4575501 GCA_023846285.1 Phrynocephalus versicolor | reverse complement strand
GGGGGGGGGAGGCAACAATCCAGATCTGGGAGGTTTTCTTGAAGTTAAAAAAAAAGAAAAAAGGCTGCCGTTCGGGGGGGCACTTTCCACCACGCCTCCCTCTCTCTCTCTTGCTCTGATGAAGAGGGAGCGTGCTGAGAGTGTGGCCGCGCTTGGCTTCACGCCGCCTTGTGGGACAGGCTGTCCTCGCGAGATTCGGCACCTTTGTGTTGAAATTTCTGAACCCTCCCGGAGCCGCGGCAAATGTTCCAAAGAGCCGCATGCGGCTCCGGAGCCGCGGGTTGCAGACCCCCGCACTAGCCCAACACCCTGCAAGCACCATTCGTATTCCCTTTTCCCTGGACCAGCTTCTCCTTGATCACTAATCTCTTCTCCTTTCTGGCCTGGAACTGAACCAGGAAAAAAGTCATTTGTCCCATGACTCGCTATGGGAAAATGTCTCTTGGTTCCCCACATTTACAGGAAATCTGGTGGTGCCTTTTCAACTGGCAGCCATTTCCTCAATAACTACACAAGGGAGAAGAGTAATAACAGTCTTGTAGCCTTTCTTTCCACCCTTGAACTTTTCCATCTTGAAGAGACTGTCTTTCTGTTTCACGAAGAGTCATGAAATCATTTGCTGAAAGAGTCTGAAGGGTGGGAATTGTGTGCTGAAAACATTTGTCCTATGATAGGCATCCTTAGGCTCTAGTTTGGGAAGGGGAACCTCACGGGACCATTTAGGTAGCATTTAGCCCATTTTCTACCTGAAAGTATACTTGTCACAAGCTGGAGGACGTGTACTATGAGAGCAGTTTTCCTTAAAGTTCATATTCTTGTCTGTTCTCAGCTTCATTTATTTGTTTATTTGTTTATTCATTTACTCGATTGCTGAAATGCAGGACAGGGGAAGGAGGAAGGATGGACAAAACGTAGTGATCCAGTAGGTCTGCACTGTTAACAAAGTCACTGTATCCTCCAATCCCAAGGCTTTACTCCTTCCTTTGCACCTATGTTGAATTTTCTCCACGTCGTGAAAAATACAGTGCAATAGTTGCCCTGATTTGATTTGAAAGTTGGTCACCATGAATCTATTTTTATCAGATTATGTTTCTGGCATGGGGGATTATCTAACATTTTGTCAGAGACTCTGGCCTTCATACAAGCTCCTGAAGTGTTAGCAGGCAGACAACACTCACATAATGTAGTGAGTGATTTCATTTAGCCGTTTGTAATTGTTACTCTGTAGTTTTTCCATTCAAAAGTCATTGAGCAGACAAATTGTGTAGATAACTCACCTGAATGGAACCCACCTCAATATGCATTTATTTTCCTAATTTCTACTATTGCTATTATTATTATTATTGCAATTTTTAGACTGGTGTTATTCACTATTTTTACATTGAAGACTGGCAGTATGTCAATGAGTATCGGCATTCTGTTGGTGTGAGAAAAATCTTCCCAGACCCCAATGGGACCAGACTAGTTTTCATTGATGAAAAAAGTGATGGTTTTGTTTATTGTCCGGTAAGTTGTTCCATTTCATTTTACAGTGTAATTTGTGCAGTTTTATTTATATTTATATGTATTCTTTGTTACTGCCAATGTTTATTGTAATTGGGACATGCAATTTACAGAGATTCTTGTATGCAGTTTTAATCTGTTTCCTAAAGAAAACCCTATATTACATCTGAGTTGAAACATGTTGATATTATATAGTACAAACCCCTTATCCATTCATTTGCCATCCACAGATTCAGTTATCCACAGTTGGTGATCAGTGGGTGGTGGGGCGGGGTTGCCAGGGACAAAAGCTGTGCCACATTGCCTGAGCCACAGACTGGGCAACAATTTTGCCCCCATCATCCCAACACCCCTGCTGAGCAGCACAGAGGGTAGTGCTGGTGTTGAGGGGGAAACGGCAACGACAGTGGTGAAAGTGGGGGCTCTGCATGGCAGTCACTCGGCCCTTCACACTGCCGAGGCCGTCCCACCCAGGAAGGAGCTGCTGGCTGGGCAGATGGAAGAGCTGGACTATCTCCTCTCCTGGCCAGATGGACAGAGGAGGAGAAGAGAAGGAATGCCAGCATGGTGCCCTTGGTCCAGAGGGGCCTCCAAGCTAGCCATCCAGATCTCCCTGTCCACTGCGCTCCCTGTCCTGGCTGGCCGGCTGGCTGGTGACAAACCTCTGTTCATGCTGTGTTTCGCTGCCAAGGCGCTTCTCCTGGCATTGCAAAACGAGGCAAAATGAGGAGGCAACAGCTATTCCGTATGAAAGGATCCGGCCGCAAAGCAGTACCCATTCCTCCAAATGGGACACTGCAATTTTGCTGCCTCCACCCTCGGACTGTTGATTTGGGGAAAGAGGCAGCAGCAGCAGCAGCTCCAGCGACACAAAAGTTGCTGCCACTCGTGCTCTGGGGTTGCCCCCTTGTTCTCTCGGAAAACCCCTTCCCCCTGGACTCTGATCACAGGGTCCCTTTCAGAGGAATGGGCACTGCTTTGCTGCCGGATCCTTGCATCCGCAATAGCTGTCAACTCCTCAGTTTACCTCCTTGGTTTGAAATGCCAGGAGAGGCACCCTGGCAGAGAAGCACAGCATGAACAGATCTGAATCGCTGGCTGGCTGGCCAGCCAGGCAAACAGGCAAGGGAGCACGGCAGGCAGGGCAATTCTCTGTTACAGTCTGGCTGGCTTGGAGGCCCCCCAGAGCTGAGGACACTGGGCTGGCATTCCTCCTCCACCTCTGCCCGGCTGGCCAAGAGAGGAGGTGGTCCCGTGTCATGATCTCTGGTTTTGATGCTGCCACCTTTTTACTATTATAAAATCATTGGAGTCTCACAAAGTGGTTTATATTTGAAACAATTAAAATAGTTTATTATAACAATGGAATTAATACATTTAGCAATCACTTAATATTCAGATGTGTGGGTTTTAACTACCCATATTCTTAGCTACATTACTTGACAATTACTTGAACCTCACTCATCCACTTCCTATGTACTAATACTTTAGAACAGCTGTTCGCTGTCTCTCTTTTTTCCACATACGTACAGGCTTTATATATGCCCACGGGCTCCACCCACAACCATTCTATTGGCCAAGCATGCTTGTTATTTGCATCCTACTAGGAAATAAATATGAGTTACAATTTCCTACACTTGGGTCCTGCACCCGCCCACCCAGCGGCTCCTTCCCAGGTGGGACAGCCTCGGCAGCATGAAGGGCTGGCCAACCACCATGCCACACCCCAGCTTTTGCCCTGCCACCGCTTTCACTGCTTTCCCCTTGCCACCAGCACCACAATTATCGTCAGATAAGAATGTTTGCTCTTATCTGCGGATTTCAGTATCCTCAGGGCAGTCTAGAACCAATCTCCCATGGATATGGGGTCCTACTCTACATCTGTTTTCAGGATACAGTACCCTGGTCTATGAAATTAATATGTTCTCCAGGACATTTTGTATTATGAAAAATTTGTAAATTGAAGCATGGTTTCCCATAGGAATGCATTGAAAACCAATTAATCCATTCTGGAGATCAGGAAAAAATCAGATCCCCACACGCAATGCATAACACCCAGTAAAAGGTGTACACAACAGAACCCCTAATGCAGAACATACAGTAAAAGCATATACAGCAGAACCCCCCACAGTACAGAACACACAAGAAAAGACATGCACAGCAGAATCCCCACCACCCACACAATGCAGAGCACACAGTAAAAGACATGCAAACAATAAAGCTCAGCTCCTTACCTTTCCACTGCTTGAGAAATGCACCAAAAAGTACAAAAACAGCTATAAAAATTTCTAGAATGTCTTCAAAACTTGATGCAAAAACCACTCCAACACCTTCCACTCCTCCACACTCGATACTGCATAGTACCCACAAACTACATGAACACAATGCATCCTGGGTACACTTTTTTCGCAATGCTTTTGCGTAAACCAGGGTTTTCCATACAAAATTTTCATAAACCGAGGCATTTGTATTCTATGGATTTTCCTTTCATAAACCAAAATTTTGTAAACCAATGTGTACGTAAACCAGAGTACCACTTATTCAGTAAAGCTGTCTCTTTAATGTGGGTTGTTCCTAGGTGTTTCAGTTCCATGTTGGCTTCACTGGAGACTAGACAGGGATAATGAATGATTGCAAGTTCCGTGCCACAATGGCAGAAGAAGTGTCATAGCATGGAGCAGATCTTGTTAGCAAAATGTTTCTAATGCTCCAGTTCTTTTAAAAGTTAGACAAAAGACCAAAAATGTGTTTTATAAAAACACATCACTTTAGGGCAGGGGTGCCCAAACTTTTTGTAAGGAGGGCCAGATTTGGTGGCTGAGAATGTGTCAGGGACCGGTTGCTCCCTGACCCCCTGCCACCCCACTGCAAGCCCCACCCACTGACCCATAAGCCCCACCCACTGACCCCTTGCAACCCCACCCGCAGGAAGGAAGGCGGGTGCCTAGCTTCACAAGGTTCCCGGTGATGCTGGTGGCGGTGGCCCGCCCCCGTGTGCACACCCAGCCCCACAAGCTTCCCTGCGGTGCTGGTGGTGGTGGCCCACCCCCTTGCCCGCCCACCCAGCCCCACAAGCTTCTGCTCACCAGCCGGCCGGCCAGCCCAGCCCCTCAACCTTCCCGGTGGTGTCAGTGTTGGTGGAAGATTTTTTTTTAAAAAATGGGGTGAAGGAGGGGGAGGGAGGGGTGGGCCAGCCAGCCGCGGGCCACTCAGAATGGCCTGACGGGCCGGATTTGACACACACACACACACACACACACACACACACACACACACACGGGCCGGACTTCAGGCAGGCTTGCTTTAGGGTGAAACACATCCTTCCTCCATTAGAACAAGAATGGGCAGCTCAGGTGGGACTAGGATTCAAAACTGTACCCCAAATGGCCCCAAAAACAGAAGAAAAAAACTGGAGGGTTTTTTTGGGGGAAACGGTTGAAGGGACCCAGCAAACTCCTAATGCAAATATGGCCTCTCGTTAGAGAAAAAGAGGTCGTTCCTGGAGGGGTTCCCCACCACCACTACATATTGGACATTTGGGAGGATATGGTTCTAAAATGAGAAAGAGTGCGTGCACACAAAAGATTCTCCTGGGGCTGCCGTGCACATTTTGCATGCTGCCGTTGGCCTTCCCCATCATATATGAAGATGAAGCAGATTTACAAACGGCATACTTTCGTTAATAGAAATTGATTTCTTTCTCACACCACCAGGGGATCCAAGCCTCTTGGTGAAGCATGTCTAAAGTCTGTTATTATCGGCTCCTTTTCTTTGCTTCTTAAAGGAAGAATTAACCTATGGGGATTTCACAGGTGTTGAAACCCAAAATTTGGCTGCTTAGGAATATATGTCATCCAGACTGTAATGCTTTCATTTACTTTTTCTTTCACAGAGGGTAGCCGTGTTAGTCTTTTCAAGAATTGCAGGCAGAAACCAAACAAAAACAAAACAAAACAAAAGGCAAAAACATGTGGCATCTTAAAGACTAACTTTCATATTTTAATGTAACGTTTTGTGGACGCGTCTACTTCTTCAGACATATAGCAGATATGCTGCTATATGTCTGAAGAAGTGGATGTGTCCAGAAAATGTTACATTAAAATATGAAATGTAGTCTTTAAGGTGCCACATGTTTTGTGCCTTTTGTTTTTGTTTTCTTTCATATGTATTTTTATGTCTCATCATCTGAAATCCTGCTGCTTAGCGTAGTAAGTCACAACTAAATTAATCCATTCCAAATGCATTTTCTTAACTCAAAATATTCTTAACTCAAAAATGGTTCGGTGCAGAGGGGGAGGGCGGCAGCAGCTTCAATCCTCATTTTCCCAATTGTGTAACAGTCACGGATCGGGTGCTACATGGTCAGGAAAGCCAGGATGGAAGACCAGGATTTTGAAATTAACACACCCATAACCCCCTCAAGGTTGTGAGTGCACAAAATTCAAAAGCCTGACCATAAGCTGAATTTTTTACAAGAAATCCAGTACGCAAACTGTCATCTTGCGAAAATGCCTATTGCTGGAAATTTCATTCGTCTTGTGAGGTACCACTGTATTTTTTTTCCAATTTGGCTAATATTATCTTATTTTAGCAACTCATACTTCTTGTCATAGATGCCTAGATCATTCTTGTATTGTAACTGAGGAGGATTTTTATAAAATTTGAATCTGTAGACTGAGAGATTACTGTCTGGTCCCTTTTATTTTCTCTTTCAATTAGCCTGCAAATCTTAAATCATGAAGGAGAATACATATCTAAATTTTAATCTTATAATATGATAATCTAAGTATGAATATTAATTACATCTTATTGTCATTTTGGTTGCAAATTAATTTGGTATGCTATCTTTCTAGGTAACTGATATTGCCTTTGAGATTCCAAATTTTCAGCCAACCATCAAGGGCATTCTGTGGGAGAACTGGCCAATGGATAAGGGAGTATTTGTTGCTTATGATGACGACAAAATATATACATATGTCTTTCATAAAGATACTATCCAAGGTATTTCAAATTTCTATTCTTATTCTTATTGTGCGTCTTTCATTATACCATTAATTAGTGTTAGCAAAATTATGGTTCCCACTTCTAAGAGGTTGCAGCCTTACTTTTTGGTTATGGTAATAGATTATAGCAATAGCACAGAAGACAGAACTAAGAGAGGCATGTAATATTAATCCTATATTTCATCATTCAGTTATGTTAAATTATTTCGTTTGAACTTTGGTACGTGCAATATGTATCACTGTATCTAAAACCAATAAGTAGTATCCAGAGAATTTTTCTTTGTTCATGGAAGGGCCTTTTCAATTTTGCCTGTTTTCTGGCGTCCAACACCTGCTAGAACATTCAATGCTCTTTCTTTTTGAGATCAAGAAAGATCCTCTCCCAAGTCAATTTGGTTAAAGACATTCAACTTTTTATTTTTTGTTGTTTTTCTGCCTTTTCCACAACATTTGACTAGACTTTCAACTGAGCTTTCATAGGCCTTAGTCCAGGGGTCCTCAACCTAAGGCCCTGGGGCCAGATGGGTCCTGAATCCGGCCCCCGGGACCAATTGCAACGGGGGCGCCCACACACCTACCCCCTGCTTTGCAAGAAGCCAGCCTCCGCAGCTGCTTCTATTGCTGAAGCAGTTCAAAGCAGTGGGCTATGTCGCTTCTCCCACTCCCCCCAACCACTGCCCAGATGATCAGCATGCTGGCTAGTGGGGCTAGTGGAGGCCACTTGCCCCTCCCTCCCCCCTTTTTTCCATGTCGCCATTTTTTATTTTTTTTTTGGACTGTGGTCCGGCCCCCAGTGGTGTCTGGGGCATTGTGGACCGGCCCACTGTTTGAAAACTTTGAGGACCCCTGCCTTAGTCTATAGAAAGAAGATTTGGATTTTTCAAAGGAATAGCTAAGTTAGTTTGCATAAGCATATGAGACAAAAAAGGAAACAAGAACGAAGAAAATATTAAAGTGTTTTTGGATCTTAAAGATCAACTGATATATTTTAATATGAACATTCATGGGTCAAGTCCACTTCTTCAGACATAAAAGTAAGACTATATAACTGTCTTGTTTATTCATGGCCCAATGGCCAGGTGAGGGTACAAATAATGGACAAAGTGACAATGGTTCATTAGTAAACAGTAGGCTGTCAGGCTATGAATGACTTCAGTTCTTAGTCTACAAGGTAAAGATACAAGTGGATTACTGTGTGGTTAGGTATATATGGATGCTTGAGGCCCTCTTTAAAGGACTGAATATTAATCAAGGATTTGTACGTCATTATCAACCCTTGATATACTGAGGTTCTGCAAGCTATGAAGTTATTAAGGAGCTGGCTAGATAACAGATGGAAAAGAGGTCAGTCAGCACAAAATAGGGTTGTAGTCAACTCTATGGCCAATAAATATGCCAATGCCCTTAAAAGGGCAAGAAAAACATTTAACATCTGGAGAATAGGTGAGTCTGTGAACCAAGAAGTGGAATTGTTCTGGGTGGTCCTGACCTCATCAATTCTAGCAATCTAAGGCCTCATTTTGAGTTTACGAATAATAAGTTTGCAGCGTTTTTAAAAACAAAATTGAGGACATTCATTCCGACCTCGACTGCTATACCTGTTTAGCTGATATGGAGGTGACCACTGGAGCCCCATCTCTCTCTCCCCAGTTGTTTCAGTTTAACTCTGTGGTAAGAGAAGAAACATCCAGGGTGCTTGCTACCTACAAGTCTATCACCTCTTCACTTTATCCTTGCCCAGCACTGGCCGGATGCTCCAGTGTTGTCTGGCTTCATTAATGGGTTGGATTGTGAATATGGTTAATCGTTGATAGAGGGAATTTTTCCCTCCTCTTTGGAAAAAAACATTGTCCGATCAATCATCAAATTCCTCCAGTTAGTGATGGACAGCCTTAACAACTTCCATCCATTTGCTAATATATCATTTTGGGGCAAGGTGATTGAGATGGTGGTGGCAAATCAGCTGCAGACATACCTGGAGGAGCAGGAGTGTGTTGACCCATTCCAATCTGGATTTAGGCTGTATCAAGGCACTGAGATTGCACTGTTTGTGCTGCAGGGTGATTTTTTTAAGGGAGGCTGATGGGGCAAAGACTCCCTGTTGGCAATCCTAGAGCTCTCAGTGGCTTTTGATACCTTTGACCATGGTATCCTCCAGGAGAGGCTGTCAGAGTTTGGAACTGGGGGCCTAGAATTGAGCTGCTTCCAATCCTTCCTTGAGAGCTGTGTCCAGAGAGTCTAGCCATGTGTCAGACGCTTGGGGCCTTAAGGTATGGGTTCCTCAGGAGTTGGCACTATCCCCAGTGCTGTTCAACATCTGTGTGAAGCTGTTGGGGAGCTCATCAGGAGATTTGGAGTAAGGTGTTATTACTATGCTGATGACATCCAGCTCTCTCTCTCTGTTACACCTCTGCAGTGGAGGCTGTCCAGATGCTCCAGTGTTGTCTGGCTTCAGTACTGGAATGGGCCAGGGCTGTCAGGCTTAAACTGAACACAGTTCAGGGACCAATGGCATAATCTAGGTGTTCTTCTGGACCTGGCTCTTTCTTGGGAATCCCAAATTACTTCTATTTTATGGAACCAGCTCCTGGAGTTGCTCCGGCTGGCTCCCCTCCCTGTTTACATTTAGGAGACCGTTTAAAACATGCTCTACAAGGAAGCATCCCACAATTGACCCTGGCTGAGTATTTATTCCCCCCCCCCCCCGTCCAATTGGTTTTTCTGTGTCTACTTGCACCCATTCACCCTTTATTGTTATTGTTGTGGTTTTTAATTCTTTTAATGTTTTGTATTATCTATTTTGTGTTTTATATTTGTAAGATCGTGTGTGTGTGTGTGTGTGTGTGTGTGTGTGTGTGTGTGTAAACATAATATATAGGCACTTTTTCTATGAGAGTGATAATTTACATTGTTCACAACTTGATGCCATATTCCTTTACTAATGAAGCATTATCACTTTGTCTATTATTTCTCTATATCCCCATCTGTTTATGAGATTATGTGTAGTTATAACAGTCATGTGGTCACCCTCATATATCTGAGGAACTGGACATGATCTACAAAAGAACACATTAAAATATAGCTGTTAGTTTTCAAGGTGCCACATCATTTTTGTCATTCATTTTTGCCTTGTTTTCTTATTTATTTATTTATTTATCATCTAATAAGGTTTGAATGGCATTTTTAATACTTTCAACCAGGAGGTGATGGCAAGTCAATCTGTGTTTAAGCAGACACTTGAACTTGTGACTCCATTTAAAACAATATCAGGCAAAACCGAAAGAAAAATAAAAAATAAAAAAGCAAGAATATGGTGGCACCTTAAAGATTTGCTGTATTTAAGTCCCAAAATATTTTTCTCATCTTTATTTTTATTTTTATTTTTATTTTGCTTGATGTGCTAAGACAAACTAACATAGCTACCTCTTCTAAAACTAGATTTATTATTTGATTTTATTGCATTTTATTTTCAATGAAATTTATATAGGATCACACCCTATGGTGAAATAGAAAAAGCAGATACAGTAGGATCCCCGTATCCAATGATTCATTATCCACTGATTCAGCTAGCAGTTGGCAGAGGAATAAATAAATAAATAAATCAGCAGCCGTAAAGCAAGCTACTATCGCAAACAGCAGCCATAAAGCAAGCTACTGTCAGAAAATAGCAACCATAAAGCAAGTTACTGTCACAAAACAGCAGCCATAAAGCAAGCTACTGTAACAAAATAGTAGTTTTGGAGATTTTTTTGTGTTCTCTCTTATCCACAGTTTTCATTATCCACAGGAAGGTCTGGAACCAATCCCCAGCGGATACAGGGATCCTACTGTATGAGCCTAAATCCAATGGCTAGTTCCAATTAGAATAAATTAATAGAATAGATTTATTGACTTACTGAGTACCCACTGATTCAGTTGATCTACTTAACTAGACTGACCATTTGATTTAGACCGTGCAATACTTATATACAGTTCATTGTAAATCAGATATCCTGATTTTCCTTCCTAAATATTTTATCATATTAATAATGGTCAAAAAGCATCATTATACAGAATGTCTAACTAGTTTATGGGTAGCCACTGATTTCATTGAATAAACTACAGTATTTTGGTAGCCCAGGATGCTCCAACTTATGTTTCTGTTGGCTTGGTTACAGAGTGATACCTCTGTATAGGTTTTATGCTTTGGTTCTCCTGTTTGATACTCAGATAGGAGCTTTTGTTTTGTAGCCTTTGTACTATCAAGGGACAACAGGCTAGTTGGAATAAAATTTGTTCAATCAATTTGTTCCCCTCATTTACATGTAATAAATCATTCATCACCAACTCATTGCTGAGCATATTTGGTCGAACTGCACATACTGACATGTTCTTCCATTATTTATACAGGTTCCAGGGTGGTTTTAGCAGGAGGCACCCGAGTTCCTTATTCTCACAAACCGTTGCTATTGTACAATGGAGAGCTAACTTGTCAGACTCAAAGTGGGAAAACCAACAATATCTTGCTTAGTACTCATAGCTTCCTTGGACCTTTGAAAGACTTGGGGTATAATGAACTGAAGCAAAGCCTTACACAAACGTTAATATTGAAAAGGTGAGTCTCCTTTTCATATATTATACGAGAGAGACCCAAATATACAGGAGCCAGTTCTGCTTAGTGCAGTAATTGTTTTTGTTTGTCTGTATCTTTGTGTAGATTTACTGAGTCGTGGGAAGTATGCAAACATCTGAATGATCTGTCATGTTGGAATGAACTAGCTACAGCTTGCTTACATCATATGGAGACGGAATTTGCAATTCGGGTTTATAGGACAATAAGAAATGTAGGAATGGTTATATCATTAGAACAAATAAAGGTAAACATTTACCTAATATTATATTTGTTTGTTTATTTGTTTGTTTTTCACTTCAAACATTGATGTGCGATTGCACTAGGGATTGAAGCCTGGCTCCAGGGAGGCTCCCCTGGTCTCAACATTAATTTTCCAGTACTGGGTAAAGCCCTTTTGTACTGCAAGGCATCTATAGGAGTAAAATAGCCTGATTTTGAAGTACTCAGTTGATTATCTCTATAATTTCTTTTAGGGGGTGGTGGTTTTTTTTAATTCCTCCAAGAAATATGATAGATCTTACTGCTAAAACAACTACTGATGATAATTCAGATAGTTACTATAATAATGACCTTCTTATACAAATAGTACTTTTTCTGCATCAAACTTAGGAAATTAAGTTCAAGCCAAGGTTAATTTACAATTTCAAAGGATTTGTTTGAGCTAGTATCGAAGGAGCATAGTACAGTATTAAAAACCACCCTTGTTCAGAAAAAACATTTCTCCCTTTCTGTTGTTGCCTTCTCATTGAAATCTTTTTCTTTCTTTCTTTCTTTCATGCCTCCTTCTCCTCCTCAGTCCAGTACTCCTCTACTACACACCTCAGTTCTTCCCCGTCCCCTCTACCTCTCTCATATCCTGTCAAAACAGCACCTCCTGTTGGCCATTCCTTTCCTGAGATTTCCACTTGCATTCTATTTTAAAAGACACTACCCTTTTTTGTCCATCTCATCTGTTAACAGTTCCTTTTCCTCTTGTGAAGTGGATGGCCCACCCCCCTCAGTCTTTACTTCTTTCTTACATATTTCTATACAGTTTATATGCGAAGACATCTATGGCTACAGTTGTCCTCAAAAATTAATAAGATGGTAATAAGATAATACTGTCATGAATTTCTGTCTTTTTCAGGGCATAGAAGATCATAACCTTCTGGCAGGTCATCTTGCTATGTATACCAATAACTTCAATTTGGCGCAGGACTTATATTTGGCATCTTCCTGCCCTGCTGCTGCACTTGAGGTTAGAAATTAAGTTGTCTTAATGTCTCACCCAGATCTACATTAGGTTTATCTTTTCACACTGTGTTTCTAGAATGGGCAGGCTGTACTCTTTCCCATTAACATCTACATTGCTTCTGGTAATAGATGAGAAGAGATTTACAGCATTGGGATAGTGCCCTTCAGCTAGCGAAACGTTTGGCACCGGAGCTCATCCCCTTCATAGCCAAGGAGTATGCTGTACAGCTGGAATTCACGTACGTTCTTTTGAAGAAGTATAATAGCATGTTGAAAGGTTTAACTAGATGCATACAGAGCACCCCTTAGGGTCTTCCAGTAAGTAAAACACCACAGCCAGAACCCTGTTACTTATGCACATTGGCATAAGTCACTAGACTTAAAGATCGGTGGCAAAAGTTTAAACGGATATGCATTTTTGTTGTGCACTGAATTGCATAACTAGGCGAGCAGCAGTAAATGGCTAAGCTGACTTTTTAAACTTCTGGATATGCATTGCTGAGTTTTTAGCCCACTGTGTTATACCAATGTACAAATGTGATAGGATTCCAGTCAGTAACAATGCACAAATAGCAAAACAAACCGGCTGAAATCTTTTTGCACATTTCTGTGTTTTTAGTGGTGGTGATGTCATCAGCAATGACAAATCAATTGATTACAGTTTTTTTTTTTTTGAGATTTCAGGATACAAGTGAATTTGCTGTATTTGTTTGATGAGTTGCATGCACCTGAAAATAGTCTTTTATCTGTGGTAACTTGGCTTTTATCAGTGACAATTTGCTATTGAAAATGACATCATCCCTGTTGTGCATGTTATGTTGTGTATGTTATGTTGATGCACAACATACTTTCTGCCATTAAATACAATAAAGCGCAGCAGTTAGGCAGTAAGTTAAGATATTATCTCTAATGACAGAATCAGTGTTAGCATTTTGGCCAGAATCCTTTCCCCCCGCACTTGCCAGACTCATTTATTTCATTTGGACAGTCTCTGGCTTTGCTGTTGTATGCATGAGAACATGGCGTAGTGGCCTTTGAACTGAGCCCAAAATGAAAGTCAAAATTAATAGAAATAGAAATGAATTGGTGTGGTAAGTCCCAGTTGCCTTGCTCCGATCAGCATTCTGATGGCTGATTATTGTATCCACTTTAGATTCTGATCTACTTTTTGTAATTACAGTGGAACCTTGACTTATATGCTGCTTGACTTGCAGCATATTTGACTTGCAGCAAGAAGGGGCCTGTTTGACTTGAGTCACAGGCTTTGACTTACAGCTCGGAGCCCCGGCACAAGGCACCGGAATCGGGCGGCAGCCACGACCCAGCATCGCGGCTGCTGCCTCCAAACTGCTCCTGCCTTCTTCCTCTCCTCCAGCAGCAGCAGCCTCGGTGAGGCCAGCTCTGAGCACCTGGAGCTGGTCCTCAGCCTCACCAAAGCCGCCGCTGCTGCCGGAGGAGAAGAAGGGCCGGGAGCTCGGGGCTGGCCTCGCTGGTTAGACAGTCGGCTCAGTCTTGTAAAAAATCTGGCTGCAGAAGTCTGGTCCACAATAGAAGCATTTTAGTTGGGGAGCTGTACAGTTGTAGGACTCTAATGGTAAGCATAGAGTTGTTCAGAACTTGGAACGTCAAGTTAAAAATCAGTAAAAATTAAATGTTAGACATTGTTGCTATGAACATTAAAAAGTTCGTTTGACTTAAGGCATGTTTGACTTATGTCTAGACCTCTGGAACGGATTAATGACGTAAGTCAAGGTTCCACTGTAATCTTGTCACTGACTTGCATTTTTAGTTTCTATCGACATAACACACGGATGTTCTCATTTATCTGGCCTTGCTTAGCAAAGTATACCACTGAACCAGGTCTTAGGTGCCATATGTTTGTCCAATCCAAGTTCCACTGTCCTTGCATAAGATTTTGTATGGGTATATATCCTGTTGGAGCTATTTTGAGTACAAATCTTAGATGTTTTTTCTAGGATTGAGTTGATGTGGACATTTAGCTCTGTTGCATATTAAGAAAATAGGTCGGTATCACATAATCTATATCAGAGAATCTTCTATGTTACTGTGCAGCAATTGGAAGACAGAATTGCATTATTTTAAAAGAACTATAAAAATAGGGCATTTGTCCTGCTGAATGAGGCCTGCTGCCAAACATACAGTTGAGGTTTTAACAAAAGAACGCATGGCCTTCCATTGGTTGGGAGAATTTGATTCTCCATTACAGTAGTACCTCTGATAATGAATTTAATTCATTCTCCGAGGCAATTTGTTATCCGAAACATTCGTTATCTGAAATGCAGTTTCCCATTGAAATGAATGGGAAACCGATTAATCCATTCCAGAGGTCCAAAAAAGGCAAAACAGCTGGGGTTTTTTCCCCAGACCTGTTTATAAAGTGCACTTTAAAGGCATGCAGTGCTGGAACACACACACACCCAAACACCCCACGCAGCAGTGCAAACATGGAGAAAAGAAAGCAGCAAGACTACCCTAGCCTTTCCTGCCAAAAATGCAATGGGGAAAAAGGCAAACATACACAAACACAGGCTGCAAAAAAAACCCTCCAGCTTTGCAGTTCTTCCCTGCTGCAAATGAGAAAATATTGCAAACATGGAGAAATGAAAGCAGCAAGACTACCCCAGCCTGTCCCCTCCTAAAGAACAATGGGGAATCAATGCAAACATACACAAACACAAGCAGCAAGACTACCCCAGCCTGTTCCTATCAAAAATGCAAAGAAAAGCAGTGAAAAGCTTAATAAAAGCTAGTTCACTACCTTTCCAAGTTTGAAAGGTCTAAATTCCTCAGCAAAATATACCCCCTCTCTCAACACCATGAAAAAAACCACTCTAATCCCTCCCACTCCTGTACAAACCACAGGGGGTGCAATGCACCCTGGTTATACTTATTTTGCAAGGCATTATGAAACACTGATTATCTGAGGCAGCCCATTGGCAACATTTGTTATCCGAGGCAGCCCTATACTTGGAAATTTCCTTTCGCTTTCCGAAATATTCGTTATCAGAGGTATTACTGTACTTTGCTTCAATCTACACTCAGAGATATTTAATGAACTCAACAGTAGAAAACTATACGTTATTTGGATAGTTGCAGATATGTAATGTACATTCAAGAATTCATCTTGAATGTATGAGGGTGAGATTCACACTAAATAATTTACTTCATCTGTCCCACTCTTGTAGTAAACAGCACATAGATTGGTACAGTCCTCTTATGATTGTTAGTTTTGTTTCCTGACTGCACATGTTAATCACAAAATACTCAACCAGGTAGTGTTGTATGAATCCTTCAACTATCTCATTCATGTCACAACATGTTGCTTTGTATCTCTCTTTCTATATTAATATATTACTATCTGACTTTATTTTAGAGGTGATTATGTGAACGCTTTGGCACACTATGAAAAAGGAATTACAGGTGACAGTAAGGTAACAGTTTATGTTATTACGATTTTATGATAAACTTTCACATACCTGATTCTTTATATTAAGATTTTGATATATAATTTTGAATCACCTTTTAAATATCATTAGCCTGGAATTGGCTTAGAAATATTAGAAATGGCTTTTGTTTCTTGAGCTGTAAATATTACCATTGACTATTCTAGATTTTTTGGAGAATATAGTTACCTGAAATGGCTGTCTTTCAGACTGATGGTTTATTTAAATATCACAGCTTGGCTCAGAAGAATAAAACAATCTGTTGTTTATACTTAATTAGATACAGCTGTTTTTCATACTTAATTTTTAAAATTTGATCTAAATAGAACTCTTCCTTCTAAGAAAATGAATTATTTTATTCAGAAATGTTTGTTGACGTATTAATCATAAAGGAAATGAAAACTGCAGAATCACTGCAAGATCTGAATCTCCAAAGAAAATATTTTTTTCAGTGTCTGGAGGCCTATTATAACTCATAGGAAAGGTCAATGCTATACAGTGGATATAAAAAGTTTATAAAAGTTGAACTCAGTTCAACTGAGTTGTACAGTTTATAAGTCTCTTTAAAGTTGGAAAAAGTTCCGAAATGATTTATCTTTGTCTCATTTATTTACATCAAAGACACTTGACATTTTAAAAGGGGTGTGTAAACTTTTAATATCCACTGTATGCTAAATAATGACATCATTATTTTTCTCTCCAGTAAATGTATTTGGAAGGTGATATAAATGCAGTTTGTTTATTGCTTGGAGAATGATATTTTTATAAAATATCCAGGTTAGTAGTTTTGGAGTCCTTGCATTATAAAAAAAACAGTCTTCCAGCTCCGTCATGATGAACACATTTCATTGTACTACCAACTTTTGTCGACTATATTTGCTGGATGTTTCTGGACTGTCACTTATGGAAGCTTGGGCTATGAAAAATCATTAAAGTGCCACAAATGGAAACAAAAAAGTTAATTAAAAAAATCCCACCCCTCTGTGCTTTAAAAGATGTGTATGTGATAATAGATGTTGTATATCCAGATTCTCCATATATTCTTTGGGTTATTCTCTTTTATGTGTGTATATCTTTTGATTTCTACTGCACCTTTATTACCAGTACCAAGAACATGATGAGGCCTGCCTAGCTGGAATAGCTCAGATGTCCATTCGTATGGGTGACATTCGACGAGGTATTAATCAAGCCATCAAACATCCTAGCAGGATGTTGAAAAGAGACTGTGGTGCTATTCTGGAGAGCATGAAGGTAGCTAATATTTTGATATATATAAAGGAAATCCACATAATATGATTCCTTTACTCTCTGTTAACTAGCATAATACTTCTTGTGTTCCAGCAATTTTCGGAAGCAGCCCAACTCTATGAAAAAGGGCAATATTATGACAAAGCAGCATCAGTATATATCCGTTGCAAGAACTGGTAAGAGCGTTGCTGCCTCAAAATCCCTGCTTAGCTCTTGTAAAAATGTCTGTATGGTTTGAAATAAATCATCAAGGGTGAACCATTTCCCATTTAACCCGGGTGATTTATTTCTTCCTAGTACAGTGGTCCCCCACCCATTTGCGGTTCATATACTGTGGTCCCGCTATATCACGGGACTGCAGTATATGAAAAAAGACCCCCTGGGATAAGGAGGCAAGGGCCCGGGGTAAGGGGGGAGGGCCTGTTGGAGGCCTCAGAAATTACTTCTGGTTTGCAAGGAGGCCCTTTTGGAGCCTCCAAAAGACCCGGAAAGGCCCTTGCAGGCCCGTTTGGAGCAGCACCAGGCTGGGGGTAAGTACAAGAGCCCCCAGCCAGGCGCCCCAGGTCCAACCCAACCTGCACCTGAATATTGTGGATTTTCAATTAACGCAGGTTGGGTAGGGTCCCTAAGCCCCCCCCCCAATAGGCGGGGGTCACTGTACTTTCACTTCACTTTCTAAAGTTGCAGGTTCTTCATCCTAGGATTCCTCTTCAAAGAAGTTTGTCATCCCTTTACCTCTTCCACATAGGACTTCAGTCTTGTTTTCACATTCTTTTTTACTTTCTCCCTGTTAGTTAGTGTGCTTTCCTGTTGAACTTTCAGCATTCCGAATCTAGCTTAAATTTCCCCTTGATTTCTTGGATCTGCTGAAAGAGAACTTGTTTTTTCCTCTTTTGTTTTCCTCTATTCTTTGCACTGTTTATTGTAACTGTTCTCTTTGTCTCTAGTAATGACAGCCAGTGAAAAAGTGCATTCAGGCTTCTAAATAGTTGTTTTTCAATCTTCCCTGATAATACATCTGGATTTCAATCTTCACAGTCAACTGAGTTTAGTAATGCAAGTCTGTTTCTTATGTGGAGCTTAAATTCATCAGGAATCTTGTTTAAATTATATTTTTACTACAGTTCTTTCAGTGTGCTTTTTCTTGTTTACTCTAATGTTGGTCCCATTTTGACAGGGAGCTTCTCCATCTCCTGCTTCCAGTTACATTAGTAAGCTTAAAACTTACTTAAACTTAATATTCAAAGGCCACAGTGCTTAAAAATATATTCTCAATGTCTTAAAAAGAAAAATACATAAACTCTCATTCAAGTCACTTTAAATAGTTACTTGAAATCTATTTGGTTAAGTATTTTCAAATACTATAAAACCATGGCATAGCAGAGCATAATGCATTTCTAAATAAGTTACATCTTACTACATAATTCTTACCCACTCCTGGCAGAGATTTTCTCCCCCACTCAATGAAAAACAAAGCATGTGTCTTTCTCCATTCCAAAAGGTTGTGTAATCTCCTTCGGCACAGCCAAAACAAACATATGTCAAAGTTTGGAGATGTTACGTTCAGGGAAGTTCAGAATTTGAAGGCAATAACATCTGTCTCAGATTTGTCAGAACTCAAGGCCTGAGGAGTCCAGTTAACTTCGGCCCTCCTGATGTTTTGGACCACAACTCCCAGAATTCTAAGCTTAGATTGCCAATGGCAACGGACTGTGGGAGTTGCGGCCCAAAATATCTGGAGGGCCAAACTTTGGACATGCCTGTACTAGGCTGTTAATGATAAGTGCTTCAAGAAGCCATTTAATTCGTGAGGTCTCCTTAAGTCAAAAATGACTTGATGACATGTAACAACAAATTTCCCTGTCTTAAATGCCTCTTTAAATTTTCAAGACATTTTCATGTTTCCTAAAATTAACCAGCAGCAGGTTGTCTTGTTTTTCTATGTGCTTAGGTATGTTGAGAGATAGTGACTGCAGCTGAGTTTTCAAAAGAGAGGGAAACAGCAATACAATGTGATTTTTATCTGTTGTTTAGGGCAAAAGTTGGTGAGCTTCTCCCTCATGTGTCCTCTCCAAAGATACATCTTCAGTATGCCAAAGCAAAGGAAGCAGATGGCAGGTATTTCTTCCTTTCTAAAATAAAATTCAAAAGTATATTCTCAGTCTAGAACCCTATTTAGATGTGGGGATTTGTTCTGTCATGTTAAGTAATATTTACCATAGCTATGTAAATGTACAAATGATTGTGTGCATTCTAACACTGCAGTGTTCAGAAATGAAAAAATACTATGCTGCTGATGAAAATATTTAAATCTTCATCCGCTAGTTTAAAGTAATTGGTTCATCCTCCAATAAAGAGCACCAAAAGAAATGCATGCTTGTACAGTATTTATTTTTCTGGCATTTTTTGTCCATTTAACTTTTGAAAGACAAGAGGAAGAAGGCTCAAAAAAAGGTTAAAACCTAAGAAAGGCGGGGCTAAACATTGATTCAGTCACTGTTAGCAACTTGATGTTTGATTTTGAATGTCATATTTGAACTGGGAGTTTCCTACAAAAGAAGCAAACATCAGTGGATGGGTTGGACATTTTCATTTTGAGTAATCAAGATTATTCAGTTATGCTTTGTTTTTAAACAAAGCGGGTTATTGAACTAGTGTTTCAAGCTAGGTCCCAGAAACATGAATCTGCTTCCAAATACTGTAGTATGCAAAGGGATCACGAACTTTGTTTAAAACCTGAGTGATACTTCTGAAGTGGTACTTTTGTCATGCTACATCGTCGTAAGATTGGTGCAGATTTATTGGCAGTATTGTATAATCCTCTGTGTTCTTGGGGGCAGGAATTGTTTCCCAGACTTGCAGAGATTTCTCACCTTAGGGCTAATTTTGATGTTTGGTTTCTTAATTGTCATGTGTGAGCCAGCAAATATAACTTTTCTCCATCTTGACTATCCAGAGTTATAGGCCCCTGCTAATAACTCTCCTGTCAAAGAAAAGATAAGCCAAAGTTCTGGTGTTATATTGAACAAAGCATTGGCAGAAAGCCCACACCTTGCTTAGTTGCTTCTGCTTACACAAAGAGGCAAGTTGATATGTTGGAACAGCATGTACCAGCAAACTGATTCACTCAAGGAATTGTTTAGAATATGTTCCCTGTATATTGCACTAGTTAAATATGAAGTGACTCACCACTCCTTTGAAGAGTGGTAAGTCACTTCACCACTCTTTAAAGGAGAGAAAGGGGAAGCTTTTTAGTGTTATTTAGTGATAGATTAATTAATTACACTTTCATTCAGTAAAATCTTCTAACTCTAGGATTACCTAAATGGGTAATATGTCATGTGTGCAGCACTCTAACTGAAGCTACTGCAATGATCTGATGAATTTTGTTTTATTCTTTTGATGTAGTTTTATCGTGATGTGTGCATCGTGACTTTTGCTATTGTTTTTCTTCTGTTTTTTTTACTTAGTTCTGTTATTATTGATATTGTTGTAAACCACCCAGAGTTCCTCCAGAAGGCGGGTGGTATATAAATATTTAAGTAAGTAAGTAAGTAAGTAAGTAAGTAAGTAAGTGCCACCTACACATGACCAGACACATGACCGGTACCTTCTCAGGCTGCCCTAGCAGCTTGCAGAGTTGTAGCTCCACACACATAAATATAGAACAAGATATTAGTTTAGGAATTTTGGAGGCTAAATTAAATTGTTATGTGGTTATGTTTATATTTAGATACAAAGAAGCTGTTTTGGCATATGAAAATGCCAAGCAATGGGACAATGTTATCCGCCTATATTTGGACCACCTTAACAATCCAGAAAAGGCTGTTAATATTGTCAGGGAAACACAGTCTCTTGAAGGAGCCAAGATGGTTGCCAGGTAACAGAAGCTATAAAACTAGTTTTTAAAATATTTAAACTATACATCCAAACTGTAAATACAGAAGTACTGATGTTGTGTTGTGTTATGTGCTACCAATGAGAACTGACTTACAGTGACCTTTACATTACTTTCAAGGTAAGCAAGACATTTAAGAATGGTTTGTCCAGCTCTGCACAAAGGCCCTGGGAGATTTCATGACCTTGGATATAAAGGACTGATACCAGAAACTGAAATGCTTTTAAATTTCTTAATATTTTCTATATATGTTTCAAATGAAAAAGACTGTGTGTAAAAAACAAACATATCCAGGCCCATAGCATTACAAGAATAGGGAAAAGCATTGGGATTTTTTTCATGTTTAATGTTTCCAAAAGTGCCAGATAAACATATTCCCTCGTTTTCTTGCAGAAATAAGTTTCAGAGATAATTTGGTCTTTCCAAATTCCATACCTGTAGGAAAAAGGCTGGGGTTTTGAGAAGGCCATATGATACAAGGCGCTGTAGAGCATGGGCTATGCCTTATTAAGAGACTCTGGCCCAGCCAAAATATAATAAAAGATGGAAAACGTTGTGCTACCTAATCGGCCTGCATCTTCTGGAAACGTTATCAGCCATATGTCTGCTTATCGTGCTTGAGTAGAGAGTAGCCTAAATGAGAGCAAAATGTAACGTTGAGGGTTTGGTGTTTTTTTGTTTTTTACTTTGTGCTCGGCCAACAAGGCACCTGATTAAATTACATTTCTCAGGAGAAATGTGAAAAAAAGGCTTAAGCCATTTTCCTTGCTGGCCCCTAATAATCACAGTCACTACAATCACACCTCACAATATCACTGGTGGGAGTCGGATCATGCCTGCTGTTTCCTCAACAGGATGTCACACCTATGAGCACTCCCTATCCTGTTCTTTTAACAGTTATACATCATTATCCTCATCACCTCCATGGGTTTGGGATTATAGGTCATGGGTTTTTTTTAATTGTTTTTATGTTTAAAATAAATCCTTCGTAATTTTTCATTTTGAATTTTCTTCCCTCAAAAGGAACCTCAAGGTATCTTATAACTCAGTTACTGGAATAATTAATGCTGCCAGTTTATGATAAAAATATGTCCAAATATATAAGTCCAAAAGTTGGATTCTGTATACTGCAGTTTCTCTCTTAAAGTAAATTAAATAATGCATTTGCTAATTTTACTTAGATTCTTCCTTCAGTTGGGTGATTATGGGTCTGCCATCCAGTTTTTGGTGATGTCCAAATGTAACAATGAAGCTTTCTCCTTGGCCCAGCAACACAATAAGATGGAAATCTATGCTGACATAATCAGTGAGTATTGCAGCCTATGGTGGTGGTTTAGAATTCTTGATCAATGCTTGACTTTTAACTTTCCCACATCCAGCGCAAACTATGGAGCATTTACCTCTGAACATTCACTACTGGTGACGTATACGTTCTTCAGATGTAGATCCCTCTGAGGTTGATGGTGCATACTCATAGATACGTGAGGATAGTCCTATGCTATTTTATTTTTTTTAGGGATGTACAAGGTGCAAAATATATTGGGAAATATAAAGGGTCAGTCAAGGTTGTGTGTGTGTGTGTGTGTGTGTGTGTGTAAATACTTTGCACACTTGGCAATCCACCTGATTTCCACAATATGTTTATATTGATAGGAAATAAAAGAGAATGATCCACACCAATTAAAATGTTTTCTTCTGAAGAAAGGAGATATTTCAAATGGGATTTTGTGTGTTTTCTTTTGTTTTGCCTTATCTGCTGCAGGTTCTGAGGATACCACTAATGAAGACTACCAAAGCATTGCTTTATACTTTGAAGGGGAGAAAAAGCATTTTCAGGCGGGCAAATTCTTCCTTCTGTGTGGTCAGTATGCACGGGTTAGTATTAAGACATAAGTATATAGTGGTTAAACTAGATGCTGCATGGTGGTTCTCTAAGAAGATTTGCCAAACACTTTTACTAATCAAAAAGGAAGTCATTCTTGGATTTAATATAGAATGGGGCGCCGTGCTGGGAACCTTCTCCCACTTGCCATTTCCCTGTTTCACATTCCCCTGGAAACTATTAGGAGGAAGGCAAGTTTTTCCTTCTATGAAAAGGAAATATTCAAGGCAAGAGATTTAGGTGAGAGGAATGGTTGTGTGTGATGGGGAGATGGTAGGCTCCTCCATCTGCACCACTACTATATCACCAGATAAGAATGCTGCAAGCCCTGGGTCCCTTTGGGGAGAAAGGCGGCATAAAATTAAGTTATTATTATTAAATGAAGAAAGATTTTATAGAGCAGCATGGTATTGATATTGACTATTTAAGTTGGGGGAGGCCACCTCCTGAAGTTCAAGGATAACATTTGTACATCAGTAGATCATGGGGAGCTGTTCCTATTAGGTCCACCTCTCCCCACCAGTTTCCCCCTAAAAAATCCCACATGCACCCACTTGCAGCCAATTTAAAAAATACAGGCGGTAGAGCCACAGGGTTCTGGGGATTTAAAAAAGATTGTGGAATTACCCTCTGCACCATCAAAGAGGTACACAGCCAGTTTTAGTTCAAAATCATATTTTAATCCATTGCCAACCTAGGTGGTTAGATTTTATTGGGGGAATGTGCTTCAGCATGTTTCAGGAGAACATAACTATGGCAATATGTTTCGTTGTATTCAGTTATTACACTATTTTGCTTGATCTTATGAAGTTGCTACTTTGGACAACTAGATTATTCTGTGTTTGCAGAATATTTTCAGAGACACAAAATCGTGTTTATTTGTAAAGAAATGCTTGCATAGAAGGTATTTAATGCTATACATAACCTTTTTTTCCAGGCATTGAAACATTTTCTGAAAAGTCCAAATAGTGATGATAATACAACAATAGAAATGGCAATAGAGACGGTAAGGAACATTGCTTAGGAAACAAGGAGGGATGTGCCGGGAGAGATACAAGACTCTCCCCTTTTGCAAAAATGCATTGGCACTGTTATAGCTGACTATGCAGAGAACCAGTGCCAGAATATCTATTTTGTTTTAAAAGTTCAATTTTATATTCTGTCTTTTTGGCAAAACTTGAACTTAGTGTGCTTAAAAGTCCACAATCTGAATCATTCTTAATGGTAAATTAAAAAAACTGAGTTGCAGACTGAAGGCAACATATTAATTGTGGTTTGAGTTGTAAGTGTTGTTCATGTCACATACAGTGACCCCGTGCATATCGTGGGGGTTAGGGTCCTGACGCAACACGCGATAATTGAAAATCCGTGATATGCAGGTGCAGGTTGGGTCGGGCCTGGGAAGCCTAGCTGGGGGATCTTGTACTTATTGCCAGCCTGGTGTTGCCCCAAACAGGCCTGCGGGGGCCTTCCCGGGCCTTATGGAGGCCATCAAAGGGCCTCCCTACAAACGGGAAGTGACTTATGGATCACTGAAAATCATTTCTGAGACCTCTGACAGGCCTAGAAAGGACCTTGGGGGCCTCAGAAATGATTTTTGGCAATCCGGAAGGTACTTCCAGTTCGCAGGGAAGCTCTTTGGGGCCTCTAGAAGACCCGGGAAGGCCCTTGCAGGCCCATTCGAGACAGTGCCAGTCGTGGGGTAAGTACAGGAGGCCTGAAGCAGGCCTTTCCCCCTTACCCCAGGGGCCTTTTTTCATCTACTGCAGTCCCACGATATAGCGGGACTGCAGTACATGAACCACGAAAGGGTGGGGGACCACTGTATAATAAAAGCTCAGTTGTTTTCCCCTCAACATATTATGTTATTCTCTTCACTTTCCCTCCCCCAGGTAGGACAGGCAAAAGATGAAGCTCTGACCAATCAACTTATAAATTACCTCATGGGAGAGAGTGATGGCATACCAAAGGTATTACGTTCCAAATTGAGAGCCTATGTTCTGTAGAATTTTATGCTCTGCTTCATTTTTTAACTGAACGTGATACATAGTTTAAATGTTCAAAATGTGAAGGGGACTTTTTGGTAAGGTCGGGCTGTCAGTGCCTTTAAGCAGAGCCTAGTTCTTGATAAGCAGCTAGTGTATCTACTACATCAGGCCTGCCCAAAGTCTGGCCCGCGGCTGGCTGGCCTGCCCCTCCCTCCCCCTCCTTCACCCCATGCTTTTTTTAAAGAAAGTGGGTGGGGCTTGCAGTGGGGTGGCAGGCTTGGGGAGCAACCGGCCCCTGACACATTCTCAGCCACCAAATCTGGCCCTCCTTACAAAAAGTTTGGGCAACCCTGTACTACATCATACACTGCACTCAAAAACATAAACATATCAGGCAATGGCTAGAGTTGAACCGTCCTCCGTGACTTTATTATAACTGAATTTCGAAATAGGTAGTATTTATGCTTGGCCAGAAATTGTTAAATCCTTCTTGTCAGAGAATGGTTTCTTTAAATGTAATCTTGTAGTTGCCATGTTCAAGATTGCTAGTATGCCTCCTTTTAAAGAAAGCGTCTATCTCAGCTGGTTTTTCTTTTGCTAGATGTTACTTAGAAAGAAATAGGAAGCATTAAGCAAGGTGGCAGTTAATGGTAGCATCAGTTGCAATAACAGAACATAACAAAAAAGGGGTTGGAAAAAGTTAAAAACAACCACAAAGTGTGCTGCCTGTATATCACCACGCAACGCTTAAAGCACTCTCTGGGCAGTTTACAAGTTAATTATGCAAGCTACACATTAACACACACACACACACACACACATCACAGTGAGCTGGGGATACTCATTTTACTGGCCCTGGAAGGATGGAAGGCTGAGTCAACCTTAAGCTGGCTACCTGGGATTGAACCTGGGTCATGAGCACAGTTTGGCTAGAGTACACCATTTTAACCATTGTACCACTATACTTATGAAATACTCATAAGACTGAGCAATGGAATTAGTTTCCAATCTAAAACAGGTGTTATGGAGGATACCAGAGGAATGCCAGTTCTGTGTAAAGCTGTTTTGGAAGATTTCATTCAGTGTTTTGCAGCTGAGATTATTTCACTTTTCATGCCTTTATTGTGAATTTCAACACAAACACTCTCAGCCCGTGAAAGAGTTCTGAAAACTAGGATAGTGATATAAAAATGTATGGAACCCAAGTTATTTATGCACTTGTAAACTTCAAGTTTTATGTTTGTTGAAACAGCCAAAATGCATAGCTTCGAAAGAAAATTTGTACAAATCTGTGCAGCGATAAAAGGACTGTGTGCTACCTTAATATATCTGTCTTTGTATTCTCACAAAGGAAGCCAAATACCTGTTCCGATTGTACATGGCACTCAAGCAGTACCGTGAAGCTGCCCGAACGGCCATAATAATTGCCAGAGAAGAACAATGTGCAGGTATGGCATGGCAGCCCCAGCATTTGATGAACAGCTTTCACAAATGAAGCAGCAACTTAGGGACTGGGGAGCCAAGAGGAAACCATACAGTGCCAATGCATTGCCTTTTCTTTGTGGAACTTAGCCACTATGCAATCCAAAGACCTCCACTTCACCATGTTCTTGCTTGACTACAATGCTTGATGCTAATAGTGGTGTGAGTCTCTATCATGCAAGAGAGGGGGCACAGGAAAGTGAAGCACTAAATTTGTGAGTACGGCACTGCCCTGTGAGGGACAAAGGGACAAATGCAAACACCAGCACGATTCCCCCTACTCAGTTTTGCTTGGACATACTTGTTTGTTGAGAAATAATGTCAAAATAATGCTTTTAAGTATTTTATTTACCTAGAAATCTAAAAGCCAGTCTACAAATCAGCAAAGCTCCCCATTTTGGAGCTAAGTTGATGCTCTCAGCCCAACACGCACACATAGGGAGAGCTAAGTGAATTTAAACAGATTTAAATTCCAGTATTTCACTGTATTCTTGAAGGCTTTCATGGCCAGGATCTGATAGCTGTTGTGAGTTTTTTGGGCCATTTGGCTGTGTTCTGGAAGGTTTTCTTCCTAACATTTCACCAGACTCTGTGGCCGGCATCTTAAGAGGGCAAGGAGCTCAGGGAATTGGGAGCACAGAGAGAACTCCTAGTGGGACCTCCTGAGTGCAGCAAATAAGACTTGCTCACCCCTAAACCACTTAATTCCAATTAGACAAGGCCAGAGTGCTAGATATCTTCATTTATTACAATCACCACAAAAACGCAGAACTTATTCACTGACCAGATTTAATGTAATGCCTTCAGCACTATTAGCAGGTAGGTTCCAAGGTATTCCGTATAACCAGAGAAATTGTTCATGCGATTTGGGAGGAATTGAGTCTCTTGCACATATGTGTTTGTATTGCCCTTGCTACTGTGTACCCTGCATGCAATACCTGGGCCCAATATTGTCTAAGGTGAAAAGATGGCCAGATGTAGGAATAATGCAATTCATGTTAAATGACCTAGTGGAAGACAGGGTGAAGAAAGTAGCTGGTTTGATGGCATACATAGTGAACCATGTTGAAACACCACAGTCTGTATCAATATTCCCACTCTGAGCTATGTCTGACTGTCAGTTGCAATTATTGCCTTGGTTATTGCCAGAAAACCTAAATTAGGTGCTGCTGGATGTATTTTGCATATGTGTTTTATTTACGCCATTAAAGGTTTTTGATTGATTGATTGATTGATTTAGCAATTGAAAAATACTTTCTCTTGAGGAGCAATTTGTGATCCAGCAGTTTGATCATGTCTTAGTTATTTAACAGTTTTGAGTTCTTTCAAACCTAGACCTTGCGGTTTGAAGTAGAAGTTGTTTCTGCTAGGAGGATTTAACTGTGTAGGGTGTTTTCTATATAAAATGCAAATAGTAATGGTGCAGCCTTGATAAATGTATCAAATTCAGCAACAATTACAGAGTATGATTAGAGTGAGAGCAAACCTTTAACAGAAAAGTAGTTTTTTTAATCTAATTTTTGTTTTTGTGTTTTTCTTCTTAAAAGGGAACTATCGAAATGCCCATGATGTTCTCTTTAGTATGTATTCAGAACTGAAAACCCAGAAAATTAAGATACCTTCTGAGATGGCTACAAACCTTATGATTCTACACAGCTATATTTTAGTAAAGGTACTGCACTGGAAATACAGAAGAGAATTGCATACATTTGAATGAAATGCATATTGAAAACCTAGAAGGTGGCTTTGCTAGCTTAGACCAAAGGCATTTCTACTTCTGTGTTTCTTACTTATTTTTTATTCATTCATTTCCATTTCTATACTGCCCCAGTAGTTCTGCCACATTCTAGGGAGTTCACATAATTAAATCTTTGTTAGCTTCTTAAAAGCAGAGTGGGAGAGTGCTAGCAAACCTCTGAAGGAAGCTTGTCCCAGAGATTTATCTTCAGTTTGTTGGCACTTATTCCAGTCTGTTGTGGAAGCCATGGCTGAGAAAACTTGATTCCTCTTGTCGGCATCTTTGACCTTCTTAGGTATTACAGTTCTCAGCATCAAGGACTGTGTGCAATGGTTAGCTATTTTGTGGAAGAGGCATTCCAACAGATACTCAAATCCTAACTCATTTAGGGTTTTATAAGTTATGACCAGCGCCTTACATTGTGCACGGAAATGAACAGGGAGCCAATGAAATAAATTAATTGGGCTGCTGCATTTAGAAACTGCTGAAGTTTCCATACTGAGCTAAAGGTGACCATATGTAGACAGCATTACAGTAGTCTATTTTAGAGATTATCTATGAATGAACCACCATTGATAAGCATTTCTTATCCAGGTAGGTGTGTAGTTGGGCAGCCAACCAGAGTTGGCAAAAAGTACTCTTTGCCACAGGAGATATGTAGGGCGGCATTAATGATGTGAGTAGCCCATTCCACAGTCATGGCCTTTCCTGATTTTAAGAACCATAATGGACAGGGATCTAGAGAGGAGACTTTGCAGTGTGCAAGTGCTTTGTCCACTTCCTCAGACCATACTAGGCGAAACTGATCCAATTTAAGCTGACTAGATCTCCTTCAGATGTACTGGACACCACATGCTTCTGGGAAGCCCCTAAACATGTCATGAGTGCAAAAGCACCCTCTTGCCCATGTTCCCTAGCATGTGCAAGAGGGTGTTTGTGTAAGAAAGAACTTAACTTCTCCACACCACAGTTTTCAACTGCTAGAATGCCCTTCTTCTCTATTATTCACCTTCTTCCCCAAAAGCCCCACGTGTTGTAACCTTTCGTAAGTAGGGAAGTTATTCCAATCCCTTTGTGTCTTAAAATATTGGAAGGGCAGCTTCAAGCAGGGGAAATATAAGAAGAAGATTAGCCAAACACTGATTGTGTTACTGTTGGTCATGAGAGAATTTTGCTGCTTCCATATGGATCATATGCTATTATTTCTGAGTAGCCTATAGCTTTATATAATGATGCAGTATAATGATAGTCAAAACACACACACACAAACACACACACACAGAGACAGAGGTTTTTTTGTATTTTCATTATACAAAGCTTTATTTTAAATGTCTATACTCTTTTGTTCCTCTGTCCTTCACCCATTTTGTAAATCTTATCCTGTCGGCTTAAATTCCTGTCCCCCCAAACTCTAACCTAGATTGTTCCTTATCACATCTGTGTATATGTACATCAAACACAAACTGAAATGGCTGGACAGACCCTGAACATTCTTGCTGTTAGAGCATAGAATAATTCACATTTGTGTTACAGATTCATGTCAAGTGTGGTGACCATTTGAAAGGAGCACGTCTGCTAATTCGCGTTGCCAACAATATCAGCAAGTTTCCATCCCGTAAGTGCTAATAACACAAATTCAGCATGATGCTCAATGAGGTTTATGCCCCACTGAATTTGCTTATGGTAGCAGTTTTACTGCAGGCCCCCCTCCTCCATCATTTCTCTTCTGCCAGAAAGGTTGTTTCCTCAACATGTTATAACCATTATCTCTGGCTCTTAAATTATGCTGTGGTTAGAAACTTATCTGTAAAACACATGGATACCTATGTGGTTTTAGATAATTTAGATCTTGTTATCTGAAAAAACTTAAAATAAAATTGTCCCAAATTTGGCTGGAAACCTATTGGTGCTTGTGTACGGCATGAAGCTTGTGTACCTTGTTAACTGATGAAGTGATTGGGCACATCTTGTTTTAAATCTGGGTGCCTGGCCATGACCAGGCACATGTCCAATCCAGAGCTGAATACTCCATCCTTTAGCCAATTGGCTGAACCAGATTAAACAAATCTTTACACAAGTAGCAGCCACATAGTGGCCAATGTGGGAAAACTTAACACCAAGGCAGGTCTACATAAGCTTCTATTAATGTTTAATTGTATGTTATTTTCATACCTGTACTGAGTATGTTCCCTATTTACTCATTCACCCAGTCTTCAGAGATCCTTAAGTTGTCTCTGGTAAGTGGGTCATCTTTGATCTTTATTCGAGGTGAATAACTATCTTATTTTAGAAAAACAAATTAATAGCTGTTTAATACAGTGAGGATTGACTATAAATTAAAAATGAGGGATCACAAAGGCTTGTATACTCAGCAGAAATGAGTTGATTTCTGTGCTTTAATTTATAGATATTGTGCCTATCCTGACCTCAACAGTGATTGAATGTCATAGAGCAGGACTGAAAAAGTCAGCATTTGGTTTTGCTGCTATGCTGATGAGGCCAGAGTACCGGAATAAAATTGATTTGAAATATAAGAAGAAGATTGAAGCAATGGTCAGGTGAGCTTTTATTATACCATGGAACTGAAGTTAAAAAGGCATATAAACTTGCTTGCTCAGTATAAGCAGAATATTGAGGCAGTCGTCTTAGGTTGCAGTTCTGTGCACACTTAACTTGGAGCTAGGTCTCGTTAAATTCAACATAAATACTTCCAAGTGAATATACATAGGACTGAGCAGTTCGTTGCTACTGCCTGCAAGCACGACTTTCAGTCCCACTCCCTACAACACAGGAAACAAGATCCAAGAATCTCAAGTGTACATCAAACTCAATGTCCCTTTAAGCTTTGCAAGGAGAGGAATGAACAGTGTTTCTTTCAACATATTTGTGGGCTAATTTTCTCTGTCTATATGTCCTTGCTTGGAAGCATCTCAGTGCTATTGGGATTTGTACAAATAACCTTATTGTTATCATGAGCATCTTAAGCTTTACAGCAGTCCACTGACGCTGCATTGCTGGGTATTTCTGATGCTGAGTGGGAGTGACTTACCTAAGGGTCCAAGTGAGAATTGAACTACAGAGACTACAGAGATCACAGCCCATGCCCTTAACCAGTACACTGCACAGACGCTAGTGCTCTCCATGTGGTTGCCAGAGGAGGGGAACCCATGTTTTTGCAGTCACAAACAGAGAACAGCCTTTTTATTTCTCAATGAACTTCTGCTAACAGACGGCCTGACACATCAGAAGGTGAAGAGCCAACCACTCCGTGTCCATACTGTGAGTTCTTGCTGCCTGAATGTGAGCTTCTGTGTCCTGGGTGTAAAAACAACCTCCCATACTGTATTGCAACAGTAAGTATCCAATTACTGTAGTAGGTAGCTCATAATTGCTATATTTTGCTTTCATTAAATGTTTGAGGCTCCAACTGCTACCTGGAACTCTTTCCTTAAACACTAACAGTTCTGACACTTTTTAATTTTCCTGGACAGTTTCAGTATTTTTCTGCTTGTAATATGTTGAATGCCACATTAGGGTTTGTGCCCTTTAATGCCTGCCCCAAACTAGCATAATTAATCTAATAACAAGACATTTGAAATATATTCAGTTTCCTTTTCCACCATATCTAAGTAGACTAGACTAAGAGACAACATTGTCCATTGGGGATAATCTCTCCATTTCTTTTAGGGGCGACATATGTTAAAAGATGATTGGACTGTATGCCCTCATTGTGACTTCCCTGCCCTGTATTCAGAATTTCGAAAGTAAGTTGAAATGTTTTTTGCGCTAACCTTTGGAACACTAAACACTTAGGACCTTTTGCATTATGAAAGGATAATAGAGCTGTATCAGCCTCCTCTAAGCTACAGGACTTCTATCAAACATTTATCTGATTTATTTCTCATAAAAATAATTTCAGCCTCATTCAGTTATTTAGCTTGTGGGTTTGTAACCCTCCAGTTGTCACCTGTAATCTACCTGTCAGACTGTCTTCACTCTTATTTTCGTCCTACTAGATGACTTATTTCAGACCTTCTGAAAAAGCCATCTTGCTAAATTCTCAATTCCCACTCAGCATCAAAGGAAAATCCTATCCTTTCCTAAACTGCTATAAGTGTTTGAGATTTTGTTCAATATTCTACATTGGCTAAGTGGGATCACCTGCATGTCCACTCTTGGAAAGATTGCCCTTACTCTCTACACTAATGTGGCTTGTGCTAAGTCAGTTCAACATGTTGCTGCTTATTTAACGTTATGCCATCATCAAGCTCAGTACATAATCCCAGGTTCTCTAGGGACACAGGAAGAAACCCATCCTAGTCTTGTGAGGATAAAAGGACAACAAAGATCTCTGAAAATGTGCTCAACGATTTGAAAAATATTTCCACCGAGCATGCATCCCAGGAGCCACATTTGACCCGAAAATGAGGGCAGGTGTTAACAGAGGCCTATTAAAAAACACAAAAACGATTCTGAACCTTTTAGGAAAACAAAACGAAAAGCAGAGGAGCGTGCCTTCCAGTTGGAACTGTTGTTCTTTTGCTGTTCGCCTCCCAGTGTACTGTAGCATTCATTCTCTTTAGGATACTCATCTTACTCTAGATGAAGCCCCCATGTTTCCCACAAAATGCAGGGTGTGAATTTGCTGTATAGAACCCTATCCTGCTACTGTCACACCCACCTACAAATTGTGTGGACAAATGTAGGTCTTTTTTCAGTAGAGCCAAAATGCCAAAAGTGATTGGAGCGTCTGTACTGAAGTTAGTTATTCGATGTAAGACAGAACAGCATTTTGCAACCTTATGCAAGTTATGAACATTTGTGTTGTCCTTCTATAACCAGCTTGTTACAACATGAAAATACGTGTCCAATGTGTTCAGAAAAAGTTGATATCACCAGCCTTAAGAAAATAATTGATTGTACACTATACCTCAAGACAGAAGAGGAACAATGATTCTTATGAAGTAAGTATAAAATAAAACCTTTGTCCTTGCATCTGATTTCTAGAACCTAAATATTTCTAGGTTATTTAAATATAGTGGGGGATCAAACTAGTGAACACAAACACTACAGGTCAGCAACAATTCTCCTATGTCTTAAGTTTAATTTACGTGACATGTTAAGTATGTACTACTATTATTTTTCCAACAAAGAGGCTGGTTGGCTTAGCATAGGCTGGGCTGAGTCAGTGTCCCATGCACATTAAAAGACTGGAAAGCTGAGAGAATTATTATGTACGTAGCTTTCATCTTATAAAGTAACTTACAGTAGGACCCCAGTATTCGCTGGGGATTGGTTCCAAACCTTCCCAGGTATCATGAAAACTGTGGGTAAGAGAGAATGCCAAAATGTTCCCCAAAGCTGCTGTTTTATGATAGTAACTTGCTTTACAGCTGCTGTTTTGCAACATTAGGTTCCTTTACAGCTGTTGTTTGTGACGATAGCTTGCTTTACGGCTGCTGTTTTATGACAGTAGCTTGCTTTACAGCTGCTCTGTGTAACGGTAGCTTGCTTTGCGGTTGCTGAATTATTTCTTTATCCTCTGCCAGCCGTAGGTAATGAATCAGTGGATGAGGGGGTCCTACTGTACTTGTACGCTATTGGAGTTTGTGATTTGCTAGCCTTGAATGCTGAGGCCTACGTAGCTATTTGTGGCTTGAAATCTGGATGAGCAGCTAAACCTGTATATGCAAAAACTTGGTCTATTATAAAATGTAAGAAAATGTTTCTATTAAAACATCTGTGTTGGTTTTCAGATGCTGGACAGTCAAATGCTGCAATGATAGAGAAACTTCCAAATTTCAGCCTATTTTGGTACTGTGTTTGAAATTCTTTCATAGCTATCAAATATCTAAATTGTTAAACTGTAAATATTTATATTTTATAGAAATTTTGTACCGTGGCCTTTTGTGCTTACAATAAAATTTAAATTAGTGGGTTCTTTTTTTTGTTCAGCTGGCAACTTTTCAGACGTTTGACATGCAGTTCACTGCTTCGAATTTTGGTCCTTTCCTCTTCACTTCTAACATTGACAGAACATACTGCTATTACCTTTTGGCTGGTACTCTTACATATATGCATATAGCAGGAAATAAGCATGCTGTAGATGACAGGAAGCAAAGGTCTTGTAAATTAGATCAATCTTAATGGTGCGGTCAGACCAGACCAATGCAGTAGTATCATTATTAGCTTGTTGCTAGTGTGTAGTCATATGAAGTGGTGTTCTTCCTCCCTGTTCTAGACTCATAAAAATCTGACCACACTTTTTATTTTACTTATTTAGCTTCTGCTGTGGAACCAAAATTGAACACAGTGCTATTCCTTGAGCCTGACCTATCCACTGCCCACCAGATTTTGAGAAACCCAATGAAGCCACGAAGGATTAGAATCTTGCTTTCACTAAACTTCCCCAGTTGCTGTATAGTATAACAGTCATGAAATACCCATCCAGTATACTACCATCTAAGCATGGTTGTTTAATTTCATCAGGAGAAGGTTTTGCTGACCTGAAACCGAAAACTCAGCCAGGCACTTTGCCCAACTAGTCTTCTGCTGGAGATGAGTCATAAGCATGGAATGATCTAGAAATAATTCAGGTCAACCCACCAGTGATTAACGGGCTACACAGATACATAGTAGAAGATGAAATGCTACTATACAATGCAATTCAAATGAAGGAAAATTAATCTGCTAAAATATGAAACCAGTTTTATTGCAACTTTTACACATTGCTGCACTCATCATGTACAAAAGAAATAAGGTTTGTTCACTATATACTATATACATGGTTTTACAACATAATGACTGTTTTTTAAAGTAGCCAGTGGTCTATAAAAATGAAATACAGAGTTAATGCAAAGGGCCCCTGTTATCTTCTCCCAGATCCAGCTACTCTTCACTGTATTTATACAAATTTGAGGATACTGAACCTCATGTACAGTTAGTCTGTGGACAGGCTCAGATATCACAACAAACAAAAATTATTAGGATTCTAGCTTGTTTTGATAAACCACAGACTTTCAACGTATGGTCCCGTTATCATGACATTTAATCCCTTTTGCTTGTCTCTTCTCCAAATGCCAGAGAAACAACTTAGGATTTTTTTCTAGGTTCGTTTCTCTGACTTGCCAGGACAAACACATTCAAAAGCATTAAGACATGTTTGAGCATGGCAATAAACCACAGACAGAATGTCAATAAATGTTTATCTGTTCCCGACTACACCACCGTGCTGCTGCTAGTGAATAGTAAAGCCAAGATTCCCCTGATTTAGTCTCATGTATGAACAATGTTATTATATTACATAGCTGTAGAGCGATAATGGAACACAGCAGTCATATCACCACTATAAAGGGCATTTCCAGCCTGTTCATTTTATCTACAATCCTAAACAAAGTAATATTCTTGTAAAGCTTGCATAGCTCATCAATAACTGTCAGCGTAGAATGATTTATTTTGACTTTTTCTTTACTTTCCCCCCTTTCTTCTCTCCTTTTTTCTCTCCCTTTGGTTGCTTGGCAGTCTTCGTCTTTTTCTGCAAAAAAAAATGTTCTTTTTAAAGCCATGTTGGAATGACCATTTTAAAAATGCAGGCTTTTCTAGAATTAATGTACACACTTTTTCTAAAAAGCAACAGGAAAGGAAAGGAAAGTAGTCACGTGAAACCCAGCAAGAAGAGGAAGGTGACAATGGGTGAAGGCTAGCTGATTCCGAACTAGGCTGTGCCAAAGCACTTAAGTGAAAGTGACAAACATTTATATCAAATGAAAATGGCTCCAGCACTCTCCGGTTAGGGGGGGCTTGGGGGCCCCGGCCTCTCTCTCTCTGTGTGTGGGGGGGGACGGGAGCGGCCGCTCCTTCCTTCCTTCTCCCTCTCCCAGCGGAGCGGCGGCGGCGGTGTTCCGGCTCCCGGCCCCCCACCCCGGCCTCTCCTCTCCTCTCCTTTCCTCTCCTCTCCTCCAGCGGGGCCTGGCGGGGGCTCCGGCCCGGCTTCCCTCATCCCTCCCCTGCCTGCCCGCCCGCCGACCGCCCCGGAGGAGAGCAGGGGCCTCGCCCCCTCCTCACGACCGCCGGCCGAGCCGCGCGCATGTCCTGGGGCCTCTCCGCGACGCCCTCCGCCGCTGTGGCCGCCGCCGGGGCCCGCTCGCTTTCCCCGGTGGAGGAGGAGGCTCACGGCGGCGGGAGCGGGGGCAGGCGCGACGCCAGCGGCGAGTCCCGCATGCGGCGCCCGCCCAGCCGCCCCGGGGAGCCGCCGCCGCCTCCTCCTGCTCCTGCTCCAGTTCCTCCTCCTCCTCCTCCTCCCGCCGCCGGGGGAGCGGCTGCGGCGGCTGCGGCTGCCATCTTTGAACACTGGGGGGAGTCTTTGGGGGGGCAATGGGGAGGGGGGAGGGGCGGGCCGCCACGGTGGCAGTCCTCCACCAAAGCCTTCGGGCTCCCGGGCGCGGGGTGGCCTGGGGGTCGGGGTCTCTCTCTGGGCGCCTTTGCCTTGAGGGGAGTGGAATGGCGGCCGGGAGATTTCCTCGGGCAGCCCGGTGCTAGTTGGTCCGCGGACCGGCACCGGTCCGTGTCCCGGGGGTTGGGGAACACTGTTCTAGGGAAAGAAGTTCCATAGATGCAGAGTCTTATAGCTGCTATTATTTATTATTTATGTGGTATCAATAGATACCTTAGTATTAATGGTTGTTTATCCTCGATCAAGTCAACTGCAACTTATTGCAAACCTACCAGGGTTTTTCAGATCTGTGAGATAGACAAGAAATGGTTTACCACTGGTGCCTCCCCGGTAAATTTCCATACCCAAGTAGAGATTTGAACACAGATTTCCTGAGTGCTAGTCCACCACTCTATCCACTACACTACAAACCGGCCCTCACTATTATAGTACAAGCTTGAATACTGCCGTTCACATTCTGCCTATATGCTGGTCAACATATGCCAATTTTGTTCTTTTGTACATGCCTCAATACAAATGAACAAAACATTCTCAAAAGTTCAAATATATTACCTCCCTTGATCAGTAATTAGATTTATTACAAACATTCACAAATGCATAATATTAAGTACTTCCTAACAACAGAAGTACTGCATAAATCCGTCCCTGGTCTAAGCAGTCTTTGAAAAGTGACCAGGTTGTCAGTAATAATGCTACCTGGAATTTTAATTGAAGCCTCAGCTGAAAATTTTACCTTAATCATTGCATCATATTCAACACTATCCTGCTCATTCTCAGATGCAGCTTCATCAGCTTCCTGCTGTTCATTCAGTTCAGCATCTTGAACAGATCCTGCACGCTGCTTTGACTTCTGTACTATTTGCAAAGAATACGGTGTAAGATGTGCCTCTTTGTTATAGGCTCGTGTGAAAGCTGATTTAACCTGTAAAGAGTAAAAGACAAATTTTAAATCTGACATTTTCTTTACCTGTTAATCAATGATCTTCATACTCTTTTCTTTCTTTATTCCTATCAGAGCATTGCACAATTTAAAATTACAACCATTTATGAAATATAAGGGAAAACTAAAACTAAATTAAATTATTTTTGATCAGACGCAGGCTACTTCAATAGTGTTCTCTCTTCCATTTACTAGATCTTCTTCAGTACATGTGGTAGGGCATAAACTGCATGCATATAAATGCTGCATTAATTGAATTTTCACACAGTCACAGAAAACACATCCTGTATCCAAGTAGCCCAATTTTGCTTGATTATTCTTTGATCTTCTTGCTTTACTTTGAAACCTACTAAGTGATTTCCCAGACAGTCCAGCTAGAGTTGTGTCCTGGTGGGAGATGCTTGTCAGCATTCATCCATTTGGCAAGGTGTAATGTTTTTTTGGTGCTCCATAGGTTTAGCCAAGCCTCTTCCAGTGTAACGTTTAGAGCTTGAGGTGTGCACAGAAAACTTCTCCTCCATTTTAGTTGTTGCCTAAAATCCTCAGACAGTTTTCTGGGGAACTTAGGATACACTGGAGAAGACCAGTAGCATATGATGTGCTTCTCTGAAAGGCAGTTTCATCATCAATGCCAGCCTTTTCTCATAACGTACAAATGTAAGAAAGAGGTAGTAGTTCATTCACATGAAGTAACAGAGAATTCTCAACTGGTGTGAGTACACCATGCTTCAGAATCCTCTCCAATGCTCATAAATCAATATAATTTGATATTGACATATTCCTCAAAGGTAGTACAGGTTGATAAATTTAATTTGATGTTATATTTACATAAATATACAGTGATGCTGTGAATTATGAATGCCTTGAACTGTGAAAAAATTGAATTATGAAGGGAAATCCACCAGGCTGCGGAGGTGTCAAAATCACCTGGCTGTCGAGCACGCCAACAGTCAAGTGATTTTGACAGCTCCACATTCCGGCACATTTCTCTTCATAATTCAAAATTTTCCCACCTGGAAAACAGGTGGGCAGGAGGGGTCCATGCCTTTGGATCCCCACGACCTGCCTGCTAATCGTGGCTGTACTAACCACTGGGGTAACAGCAGCAAGTATCTCTTTTAAAAGTCTTTTGTGTGCCATAAAAACAGCAGGCTGTATGCATGGGCGTTTTAAAAGTGATCAACATTCGATCATTTTTAAAACACCCCTGCACACAGCCTTCTCTTTGCATGGTGCACAAGGGTCTTTTAAAAGCAGATCCTTGCCACTCAAGACCTGCAGCCACCATGCAAAAAGCAGGCTGGGGGTGTGGGTGTTTTAAAAATAAAGACATTTCAATCGCTTTTAAAACACCTGCACATACAGCCTGCTCTTTGCATGGTGCATGCTGGTCTTTTGGAAGCAGATCCTTGCTGCTCCGACCCAGGGTTGGGGAGTGGGCGAGCAGTGGAGTCACCCCTTGCCCGCTCCCCCTCCCCCACTGGGGTTGGAGCAGCAAGGATCAGCTTTTAAAAGACCCGCACACCATGCAAAAAACACCCTAGCTGTGGAGCTGTGAAAACCATCTGGTTGTCAGCTGGCCGGCCGACAGCCAGATTTTTTGACAGCTCTGCTGCCAATTGATTGAGAAGGCTTTCCCCAAACCCAGCAAAGGGGGGGGGGAAGCTCTTCCCCTGTTTTGCTGGGTCGGGGCAGGTTTCTCATAGGAATGCACTGAAAACCAATTACTCTAATCCGTTCCCTTTTTTGCCTTTTTTCCAACCTCCAGAACAGATTAATTGATTTCCAGTGCATTCCTATGGGAAAACATGTTTCGAATTATGAAAATTTTGAATTGCAAAAAATCAGTTGGAACGGATTAATTTTGTAATTCAAGGTATCACTATAATATAAAATGTCAGATATATTTTAGTGTATTATTTTTCTATTCTTACAATTTCTTCTTTAGAAAACAGTATCAAATATATTGGGCAGAAATCTGCATAAAAATAACTTGCCTTGGGGTCTAGTTTAGAAAATGCGCTGGGCTTCCCTCCCCAGCTGGTTACTTCCATTATGTTCTCCACATCCTCCTTCATTAAGCAGTATGAATCCATAAATGCTATAGCATCCTGTACTCCTTCAGTCCCCAGGGTGATCAAAGGTCTCACAACTGCATCTCGAAGGTATGGCATATACTCTAGATTTACAGCTCTCTTGCTTGCAAGTGTCCTATGCAGAGAAAAAGCATTTAGCAGGCTTCTCCAAAGCTTTCCTGAAAATGTGACAAGTGCAGACTTTGGCCTGTTTTTCTGACCGCCCAGCTGAAACCATCACATGTAAAAGGAATACGACAGATTTCTGCCTTAGACCATGAAGTGCTGCTCTGGCATTTAGGAACAGATGGGCTGAATGAGCCAATGGTCTGACTTGGCAAAAAGGTTGAGGGAAACATGGAGACATAAAATTGTGCATAGCATACTGGAAACTATATCTAGACCATTGATACATCTTTGGTTTTGATGAACTAATGTTAAAAAGGTGGCCTAATACCATGGTCAGAGGGCTTCTGTCATGGCACTTGTGCAAATGCTGCTAAACTAATAGAAATAAATACATAGATTTCACACAGGGAAGGGATCCAGTGCAATCTTCCATAGCACAGCTCATAAAGATGATGCTGTTTAGTCCCATTTGGTCCCAAAGCAGACCACATGCATCAGTGCTTCTTTTTTTTTCTCTTCACACAACAGTTCAATTCAACACAACAGCATTAAGCAAATATATATATATTATTCTTACAGTATCATGTTGGATCTCTAGATGACAAATAGCACTGCAGCAGGGAAATGCACCCTACTAATACTCTTGACTTATAATTCTTCTGTACATTTGACCAAATGACACCAATAGGATGGCACACACACACAACATGTTTCACTTGACACTGACACTTGTTGAAAATCCAGCATTTTAAAAGGAAATGGCTACTTACTCAGAGCCCACATTAAATTTTAAAGAGAACATGTTGTTACTCATTGTTTCTCATGAGTAATTCGTCATGAACTAGCCTAGTCACGATTCAAAAATTACCTTCAATGCAGGTTTGTTTGTTTTTGGGGTCGGTTATTCATTTATTCATTCATTCGATTTCTATACTACAAAACCGTCTGGCCCAAGGGCCACTTTCAGTGGTATACAATATCATTAAAATACAATAACATAAAATACAATATTAAATATACAATAATGAAGACAAAGAGGTGCACTGCTTGGGGTTGCTCCTGGACTCATCCTTGAGCCTGGATGCCCAGGTCATGGCTCACATTTGCACAATTAAAGCTAGTATGCCAGTTATGCCCATTCCTGGACAAACCTGCTCTAGCCATGGTAACTCATGCCCTAGTGACATCCTGGCTGGACTACTGTAATGCTCTGTATGTGAGAGTACCGATGAAAAGTCTCAGGAAACTTCAGTGGGTCCAAAATGCAGCAGCCAGATTGCTAACTGGGGCAGGGTACAGCGTTCACATTACACCCCTATTAATTCAGCTCCACTGGCTGTCAATTAGCTATTGAGTACAATTCAAGGTGCTGACCTTAACCTACAAAACACTGTATGACCTGGGTCCTAGCTACCTCAAAGATCGAATCTCACAGTATGAACCGACTCGGGTGTTAAGGTCATCAGGAGAGGCCTTTCTCTCCACCCCGCCACCCTCACAGGCACGTCATGTGGGAACACATGAAAGGGTATTTTTGAATGCTGCGCCCAGACTCTGGAACTCCCTCCCACTAGAGGCCAGGACTGCCCAATCTCTGCTGTCTTTCTGGAAACAGGCAAAGACCTTTCTCTTCAGGTAAGCATTCCCTGAATGATGGACTATCTATTATGTGTCTTTTATATGAATAGTTACATACACTTTGTGTTTTTAACCACTTACAACTTTGTGTTCATATCTCTCCTTGTGTGATTACACTGAAAGTATGTTATCAATTTTTAGCTTTAATGTTGCCTTATAATGCTGCAAGATGCCTCTCAATTCCCTATTTCTCTAACGGATTGTGTCTTAATTGTAATGGGCTGTACAGTCTTTCCTTACTGTAAGCCACCATGGATCTTTTTCCAAGGCAGGGTAAAAATACTCAAAAATAAATAAATAAATAAATAAAGATCCAAAATTAATATTAACATATGCACTAAAATGTAAATAAGCATGATCATTAATAATCATAATAAATAATAAAGGGGAAAATACAGGGGGTGGGAAAACTAAGAAAGACACAGAAATCAGAAAAGTACAAGCCAAAGCAACACAAGTAGATCAGTAGTATGCACCAGTTACAAATAAAATCTGGAAAGGCCATCTTGACCAGCTAGGTTTTTAGTTTACACACCCCTGTTAAAATGTCAAGTGCCTGTCATGTAAATAAATGAGACAAAGATAAATCATTTCAGAACTTTTTCCACCTTTAATGAGACCTAGGAACTGTACAACTCAGTTGAACCACAAACTGAAATCTTTTAGGTGGAGGAAAAATAAAAAATTGGAAATATTATGGTGGCATATGTGTGCACACCCTTAAACTAATACTTTGTTGAAATACTTTTTGATTTTATTATAGTACTCAGCCTTTTGGGGTATGAGTTGACTTGGCCATTTATGCTCATTCTTCTTTGCAATAACGCTCCAAATCTGTCAGATTGTAAGGATACCTCCTGTGCACAGCCTTCTTCAGATCACCCCACAGATATGCAATCGGATTCAGGTCTGGGCTCTGGCTGGGCCATTCCAAAACGTCAACCTTCTTCTGGTGAAGCCATTCCTTTGTTCATTTGGATTTATGCTTTGGGTCGTGGTCATGCTGAAAGATGAAGTTCCTCCTCGTTCTCAGCTTTCTAGCAGAAGCCTGAAGGTTTTGTGCCTGTATTGACTGGTATATGGAACTGTTCCTAATTCCCTCTACCTTGACTAAGACCCCTGTCCCAGCTGAAGAAAAACAGCCCCAAAGCATGATGCTGCCACCCCCATGCTTCATTGTGGGTATGGTGTTCTTTTGGTGATGTGCAGTCCTGCTTTTGCGCCAAAGAGATCTTTTGGAATTGTGGCCTAAACGTTCAACCTTGGTTTTGTCAGACCATAACACTTTTCCCCACATGCTTTTGGGAGACTTCAGATGTGTTTTTGCAAAATTTAGCCGGGCTTGGATGTTTTCCTTGGTAAGAAAAGGTTTCCATCTTGCCACTCTGCCCCATAGCCCAGACATATGAAGAATATGGGAGACCGTTGTCACATGTACCACACAGACAGGACTTGCCAGATATTCCCTCAGCTCCTTTAATGTTGCTGGCAGCCTCCCTGATCAATTTTCTTCTAGTCTTTCCATCAGTTTTGCAGGGATTTCCAAGTTCTTGGTCATGTCACTGTTGTGCCATATTTTCTCCACTTGATGATAACTGCCTTCACTGTGTTCCATGGTAAATCTAATGCCTTGGAAATTCTTCTGTACCCTTCTCATGACTGATGCCTTTTAACAATGAGATCCCTCCGATGCTTTGGAAGCTCTCTGTGGATCATGGCTTCTGGTGTAGGATGAGACTAAGTAAATGTCAGGAAAGACCTACAAACACAGCTGATATTTGGGATTCTTCAAATGCACTTTAATGATGGTTTGTATGTACTGATTCCCACTTCACATGAGTTTGAAAGTGATTTTTTTTACTGCTGAGCACAGTTACATCCCCAGTTATAAGAGGGTGTGCACACATCTTTCACCATATTACCAATAGTTCAGTTTGTTATTTTCCCTTCCTCCACCTAAAAGATTTCAGTTTGTGGTTCAACTGACTTGTACAGTTCTTAGGTCTCATTAAAGGTGGAAAAACTTCTGAAATGATTTATCTTTGTCGCATTTATTTACATCCCAGACACTTGACATTTCAACAGGAGTGTGTAAACTTTTTACATCCCCTGTAAATGACAGGAGCGAGAGTGCCTGACGGATCTCAACAGGGAGGGTGTTCCACAGCTTAGGGGTGACGACCGAGAAGGGCCGGCTGCTCATTGATACCTTCCAGGCCCCTCTCGGGGTCGGAACCCTCAGCTGCCCTGCCAGGGATGCATGGGTGACTCAGGCAGTTCTGTGTTGGAGGCACCGCTCTGAGGCAGAAAAAGACAACTATCAGCTGTAACTGTGTTAATTCATAAAAAATAACACATTCAATAAGCTGACATCCAGTCTTAAGAACAACGAAAATTCACAAGGCAGAGTGCAAGATCTCAAGTTCTATTCTGAATCATGCATTAGAGTGGCGTCCACAAAGGAAGACAAAATCTAATCACATACGGAAGATTCTAAGCAAGCATTTGCACAAGTCAGTGTGTCACGTATGGCTGAGCCACATGAGGATAAAAATTTCACCCCACGGGTGGGACTGCTGCCCAACCTTATTGTCGCATCCCAAATTATAGGTCACACCATGTGAACAGGTAGGGAACCTTATATGTTCTCAGGCTGAATATGGCCCTCCTAGAGTCCCTTAATGGCCATATCCCCTTCCCTATGAAAAGGTTTGATTAGTTTCACAACTTTTGTATGGCATCTTCCCATTCTAAAAGGCTGGAATTTAATTAGTTATAGGCAGCAAAGGTTTCCATCTAAAATATGGTGGCATATTTTTACTCTGACCATTTTCTCCTTGACCTTACTCACCAATGGGATCGGGACTCAAACTGAATTTAGGCCATGGGCTGAAAGGTCCTCTAACCTTGATGTAAATTAATTCAGGAGCTGCAAACCTACAGCAGTTAATTGAGAAAAGAATTCCATTTTTTTTAAACTGGTGGCACACATCACAAGGTGTTCTCTGCAGGACTGCACTGTGCAGATGGCAGTGGGAGGGGTAACATTTTCAGTTTGAATATCTGTATTTCACTTTAGGAAAAGGTCAGAAATTCAATATGCACATCTCTTTGTCTTTCACCATTAAAGAGGTGTTCCAGTTCCTGTAGGGTACTGAACACTCTACTGTCTAGATATTTAGAAATGGGTTTCAATTGCATCCTACAATCAGGGGACTAAAAGGGTTGCCAGTATTATTACCTCAGGCTCATGTGCATTGACAATTCTTGAACAATGCGATCGTGTTTTCCTGTTGATGAAAATTTTCCCAGCCAGCTTGGAAAGCTTGGGAATTGGCTCATGTAGCCTCTCATCAACTCTCCAGGGATGACACTTGAATAAATGGCCTGTAGTTAATGAAATAAATATTAAATATAAATAAAGCCTATAAGGGACATCATGTTTTGGTAACATCGCACAGAAGAGCCAAAACAACCTAGGCTAATGTACTGTAATGGAGGAGACTGAAGATGGATGTCTTCTTAACAGCCCCATTACGAGTGCATTACACTATCTCCTATTGTTCCTCCCTGCCTTATTCCACACACCATCAACACAGAATTCCTCTTTCCTCAAAAGTGTGTTACTTACCAAGCTCGGTCTTGGAGAAGTATCCCTGACCTCTAGTAGAATGAGACAAGCCGAAGGTCTGCTGTGTGCTTACCTTGGTCTTAACCATAACATCAGCTTTTTATTTGTTATCCATATGTTCTCATTTTGGAGATCAACATAATAAAAGTGAATGACTACTTTTGTATTTAAATCCAAACATTTTTAAAATCTTAATTGACCTATTTGATGCAGAAAGAGTATGATTTCAAAGGTGGACGGAACAAGGTAAAGACTCTCTTATTTCTTACAAAACAATTCATCTTTTGCCATGCTATTACCTATTGGTACTGCTCTGATGAAGAGGGCTTTGCCCCCGAAATATTAGCAATGTTTTATTATTTTTATAGTAGCCTAAAGGTATCACCTGTTCCACTTTTGTATTTATTTCTTACAACAGAATGATGAAAATGCACCAACTGTCAGCTATTGAAGAATATGAATTTATTTCTACAACAAACATGCATTTGGCTTTTAATATGCAGTCTTACTTGGTATAAAGCAGTGTTAAAGGCATTGGAGAAAGCTTTCTGTTGCTCCTCCCAGATAACAGAACCCCTTCCTAACAGAAGGCTAGGCTGGCCTTATCTTGGATGTCCTGCAAGGTGGTAAAGACTTGTCTCTTCAGGCAAGCTTTCCTTAAGGGCCAGACTGCCTGCGTGGGGTTTTTAAATGAATCATCCTGCCTCCCTACTTTGGAGTGTTTTTGATGTTTATAATGTCCACCATTTTAATGTAGTATGTGTTTAATCCTTTTAGTATTTGTTTACTTACTGCTAACCAGGTTGTTTACAAATGTTTTAAATGAAAGAATGAATGACAACACCTTAAAATAAGTCCATCCTGGCACTCTTTCACATGCATAAACTTGTGTCTTTGGTCTGTAGCAAAGCAGCTGCCAATGAATCACTTAACAGACAAAGAAAGCTCAAGACGTGGATCACCTGTGTAGGCAGAAGGCTCCAGTTTTGTCGACTGCGGATCTGCCGGTCCACTAAGTCACCATCACAGATACTGTCAGCTGCTTTGCTAAGTAACGTAAGGTGCTTCTTCATATTACCACTAGAGGAAAAAATATTAATGCCCATATTAACCATCAACAAGGGTACTTTGTTAACTCTAGGTAACATTCTACAATAATTAAGATTCTTATGGCTTACCCAGCAGCAACTGGTTTCACATGTACATAGTTCTCCTGGACAAAGAGAGGGGCTAGAGAATAATCATTGAAGAACAGATCTGCTTTGTCAATAAAGGTCATATGAGATGTTTCTTCTCCAGTAACAAAAACCTTCCTGACAACATCGAAAGGACCCTGGGGGGTAAAAAAAGTTTCTGACTTAGAAGTTTCAATGTTGCCTGCGGTGTTTGCTCAAATATGGCAAAAGCCCAACTAGTTGTTACACAGGATTTTCTACGACTGCATTAAATCTCAGCACATCTGTAAGGCATAGAATTTAGATCTGAGCATGCAAAATTTAATCTGTAAGATAACAACCACCCATGGTATGAAAATATCTATCTCTATCCCAGACTTACTGCATGTCTTTTATAGATCTAAAGGTTAACTGCTTATATAGCGAAACCATTTCTACAAATAGAGCCAAGATGCATTTGCACTATACAACTGTATCAGTTTGATCCCATCCTACAGAATCCTGCATCCTATAGAAACCTGGATCTGATGTTGGGTAAAATAGTTAGAACTCTCTGCCCACATACTCAAAAGGCATCCCCTGAACTGTAGCACAAAACACTACATACATTCACAAACTACAAATGCTATGATTCAATAAGATGCAATCATGACAGCTCAAGTGAGATTAAGCTGGTAAAACTAGGCAAAGAATATACATCTTTGCAGGTCAAAAAGCTGTAGGCTGTAAAAGAAAAATTACAGCCTACAGCTGTAATTTTGACTGCTTCCTCCTCCTCCCTGATTGTATTATAGAACACGCAATGGTGTTTAACTGTTGTCTGACAGAAGCATTCATGAGAGATGACTGCTTTGTATTAGGGATGACAGAGTCAGAGCTCCACAATTCACGTTAGTCTACAAACTATTCAAAAACTGACATGAAATTTCCATCTAAATATGTAATTTTATATCCATTTTCTCCGAAGACGTGCACTAGATGGATACCCAAGGCTTCTCTCTCAAATTATGCCTTCCTCAATGTTGTTTATTATTATTATTATTTTGAGACAAGAATGCCAGCACATCAATCTGTACTTCAGTTTTTTTTTTTAAAAAGCAGCCATCTGCTGTGGCTGTGTTGTCTGTTCTCGTGTTCTCCCCTTGGTGCCTCGCATGTGCTTGGTACTAGTGCCACTTCCTCTTCCTGCTGGCTAAGAGAACCCTGGCTTTGCAGGCAAATGCCACCTGTAATGTTGAGTGGAGAACATCTGGGGAGGAAAGCAGAGTTTCTGTTTCCCTCACTTCACTGCCTTGCCCGACCGCTAGCAGTTCTGCACCTCGTGACACTCCTGTGTGTATTTACAACACTTCTGGATGCAGCTGTTGATCTCAGAAGACTATATTGTAGAATCAGGTCTACATGGCCATAACTTTTCTGAATGATTGGAAGTAAATTAACTTCCTTCTTGATCTCCTTCTATTCAGTGACTTATCAAGCCACAGAACGTTACTCAAAATCAATGCTGTGTGTTTTGAAGGTAACACACTCCTGACTATTTCTTATATTGGGAAAAGTGCGGATAGGAGGAGATATCTTAAGTGTTCTGCCTCAGGCAGCAAGATGTCCTAGGGTGGTCCTACAATAACATACTCAGTCTCGCATGCTCAATCACATAACACATTGCATCACTAAGACTCAAGAATGGAAACTAGGCACCAATCCCCATCTCTGTTATTCAACAAGGTGCAACGTGAATTTCCAGCACCAAACAAAATATTAATATTCTGCAGATCCCCTCTGAAGCATCTGGGTTTTTAGTAGCGTCCTCTCTTACCAGTTTGATGTCTTTTTTAGCTTTTTTGGCATCTTCTTTGACACCATCATAAGTCAGGGTTTTGTTTCTAGCACACCACATATTAAGATTATGTAGGACCTTTAAAAAAACAAAAATAAAAATAAAAATAAAAAATCCAGTGTCATACAGAGGTTTATTGAACAGACACAATTTTAATACATAAAGCTTCAGGAATTATAACTCAATACTTTCTGGATGACTGTCTTTGGATTTGCAACATCCCCTGTCTATATAGCTCAGGGTGTCCTTTTGCTCAAGCCACACAAATGTAGCACACATACTAAACACATTTGGATATCGTGCTGAATTATGATCTAATATGACAAGGATAGCCAACAGCAAGCATGAGATTTGTGCACTCCTCCTCTTGGAGCAGCCCCAAGGCTATCAGAATGAGAGGGATTCATTGTAGTTTTCAATGTTCTCTGAATCCTAAACTGTGGTTAATGCTAACTACAGTTTGTTCTATCCAACAGATTCAAGGTGGCTTGCTTCAAACAAGCCAATTAATTAAAATAACAGCAAGCTCATATTAATTGAAAACAGAAGCAAAAGCTTTGGAACAGGAAAAGAAGAGGAAGAAGCATGAAAGCCAGAGTGAACTACAGTTTAATATGCCACCCAAATACAGATATTTTATCCAATTACCTACATTCTTCTCAAGTCCACTCAGCCAAATCACTCATCTTACTCAAATGTGACTCACTGATAGAAACATTTTACACCCACATGTGGCTGATCTCTATCATATCAAGGCCCCCAATCTCTCTTCCACTCAAACTCCTTCCTTCCCTTCTATCATATCTGTCTCATTTCTAAAGAAAGCTACACAACATCTGAAGGAAAAATTACCTGGTGTTAGAACTTCATGCAGATCTGGTAGAGCTATAAATTAATAAACAGCAGAACAGAAAGATTGGCACTCACAAATCACTTACTTGTCTAATATCTTGATTAGCGGCTAAAATGATTTCATTCATCGCTGGAGGTGGAATCTTTAACCCTTCTTTGAAAGCAACTGACATCATTGCACCCTGCAAGAAGCAAATGCTTCAGAATGGCTGAAAACCAGGAAGCATAGGTAGGTATAACACCATCTCCTCCAAAAGTGTAACCATAATGTACAGTTTTAAATACCAGCATTGCTGGTAACATCAACCCGTTATTTTATTAAATAGGAATCCTTAGCTCTTTATACAGATGTATAAGCTTGCTGGGGAAGTCACAGTGTCTGCCAGACCATTCCCAAACAAAGGCTTTTCTGCTAATCAGGAACATGGGACTGAAAAGACTTTGAAGGAGGGGCCAACACACACTCAGCAAGTGTTTTTTTCAATTATTGATGGGTTTGCCACTGTTCCACCAAAAGGAACTTTTGGGGAGGTTAGAGTTAGGGAAGATTGAGGTTGATCCATTTGATGCCCCAAAGCCTTTTCTAACAAATAGGCGTTGAGACGCTTTCACTTGCCTGCTGAAACATTAACAAAACTCACAAGTCTCAGATTGATGACCCTCACTGAGACAACAGAGGCACTCAGCATGATGAATTTTCCCCAAACACGTCGTAAAATGCTTAAAGAGAGGCAAAATTGTCATAAAAATATAATTTCCCACAGAAATTATCTGAAAAGAGTTTGAAGACGCCGGAGACTAACAGGAGTGAACCTTCTAATGCTGTGGTTAGAGGGAACTGAGGCGTTTGGGTGGGAAGGCTCCTACTCATGCCCAGGAGGGGGAGGAGACTAACGACCTTTCTGTTGTTAGGAAGGTATGGAGCCTCGCGCATGCGCATCAGGAAACCCATCTGTGTGGCTTCACAAAAGCCACAAAGGAGAAATTTATTTATAAATGATTTATAAATTCTTTACTAACTATGATTGAAGTGAGTACAACAAAGAGTAAGCTCTATAAATACATTCCTCCTAATTTAAATAAGTGATTTCTAAAGCATTTATTGAAAACAGTACAAACAGCATAGCAGCCTTCACAAATTTCAAGACCAAATCAAATACATAATTGTCAAAACGAAGAATTAATCCCAAAATAGCAACTAATAAAATATTAGCTGAAGTAGAAATGTCTTTTTTTAAAAAAACAATGAATAGTGATGAAGCCACATACATTTTCTGGGGGAGGAAGTTCCATAGGTGCAGGGCCACCCCTGAAAAAGCCCAGCAGTTTAGTATTGTTCATTGAGAAAGGCCTGACCCACAGGTCCGATTGCTTGGGCAAGCTTACATCAATATATACACTTAAACAAATGCAGGAAAGATGGGTTTGTCAGTGGTCACTAGTCACTACAGCGCAACAAAACCAAAATCCTCTCCTCTGATAAATCTAAGACAATAAAATAAACCATCTGCTTGGCCACTTTCAATCAAACATTTAATCTAATCTAAAAGGAGTGTCCTTATTTTTTTGTTCTGACAGAGCCCTTGAAATATCTTTCATCAACAATTTACCTTAATCTGTTCCACACGTGGTCGGTGAAAACGAAGGTCAAAGCAATAGTTGACGAGGGAACGGATCTTTGGATGATTCCGATCATTACACATACAAATTATTGGGACTTTGGTGTGCTTAATGAGGTCAATCAATTCCTGCAAGAAGGGTTTGCAAACACCTTTATGTAGAACTGACCATAATGGCAATTTAAAAGAACTCTCAAGGATTGTCACCTAGTTTTCAGGTATTTTGGCAAATAGTTCAAAATGCTTTCACTGAAGGCAAAATCCTTGTTAAATCAAATTTATACAAACCAACTTTCCATTAATACCAATGCTAGTTACTAAAAAAAAATATCACAGCAACATTTCTTTGAGCTAAAAATGGGAAGATTAAACTTGGTGGCCCTGGGATGGCCTTGGGGGGTGGCAAGGAGCCCACCTTTGCTTTAAGTAATGGGTGGGCTTAATTAAGCCTTCTGAACTTTGTGGAACTGCAACTCCGATGACCCACAGCTCTTTGGCCAATGCTAAAGAATGCTGGGAACTCTAGCATATACAAGGCTACACTTTTCCCATTTAGGCCTGTAAAGATTTATCCCAAGAATATTCATTCCTGTCCTCATAAATCCTCAGTAAACATGCCACCCTCTTCAAGACAGGTGCTGTGTTTTTTTACCTGTATTCCTCCCCTGTCTTCATTGCCAGCCATTCCATCCACCTCATCCATAATTAGGACATGCTTTTTGCTGACTGAAGATGACACTCCTAAGGATGATGGATGAACAGAGAGAGATAGCACAGAGATCTTACCCTCATATACAGTAAAGTCTTTCTAAAGATGAGGCTCTTTGTAAGAGATGAATATAAAATGGAGAAGTGGAGTCATGATATTTTGAGGGATAGGAAAACAAGCTTATGGCTTTGCACGCACGGCAGCCACACCGGTGAGTCGGAGCCATCAAGTCCCCATTACTGTTCTAGCTAAGCAAGAAACAAGATAAATTCCGATACCTGAACAGAATCCTTTAATGCTGGTGTTATTTAGAGATTCAGCAACCACCTCCTTCAAGCCATTCTTACTTCGAGTATCACTAGCATTTAATTCCACATAGCTCAAGTCCAGTTCCTTATTCCGAAACACAAAGAAGACAATGTTGTTGATGAGAGTAAAAGACATTAAGAAAAACAACCCATACTGATTTTATGAGAAGTCCAGAGATCCACCAAGGAATCTGCCTACAACCATCGACCACGGGGCCCCGCTACATCATTTCCTTCCATGCTAGGCAGACAATACTCTCTAGAAGGTGAGATGTGACCCTGAATTCTCCATCAACTAGTTACTGTTGCTTGCACGAATTGATTCCTGCCTTCATTTTAAAATGTGTGAGAGAGACCTTACTTTCTAACTACTGAGCTGTCCAGAAGTTAGAAAACAGAATCCAACAACTGCCTTTGTTTCTAATCTCTGCAGCATGAAACTGGATCAACAAGACAGCTAGCTACAAGGCATTGTAATTTAACTATGTTTGGAAAAATTGTTAGGATTCCACATGGTTTGTGAGCAAGCCAGATTCTTATGGGCATTACAACAGAGAATTAAACGTGTTTAAGAAAATGCAATTTACTCTTTTAAATGAAGACATTCTCACCTGCTCCTCCTCTTTTCCAAGTTCCAAGGAAATATCTAAAGGGCCATTTCCCGAGGGATGTTCTGGACTACAAATCCTATCCTGCCAACCGCTTGGGCAGGATAAGAGGCATAGGCCAACGCATCTGGAGGACACCATCTTGGGTGAGGCTGAACTAAGGAGTTGGATGAACTGAGAGAGGCAAGGGGGGGAAGAAATGTGTACATTCCTATACAAATGCCCAAGCCTTCTCATCAGGAAAGAGCTGGCTGCTCTGACAGCATAAGCACTGTACGCAAAACGGCTTTGACCGACCAGCAGATCCAAGTGAAAAGTATTATCACGGCTGACCACACTACTAAAATGCCCAATATTCCATGCATTTCTGCTGCTCATTAGCTACTGTGTTCACAAAGAAAAAAAAACAGAAAGTCATCAGCGTGGGCCAGGTTGATCGTGTCCTTCAAATGAACTCAACATTTACAAATATATAACTCACCTCACAAACTAATGAAGCTGTGGTCGTTTTACCAACACCTGGAGGCCCAGAGAGCAAAGCTGCTTTGAAACTAGCACCATCATCTTTGCTTCCAAACTTACTGGGCTTTCCTGCAGGGGAAATGGAAATAAGTTTTATCTTATTATGCTATTATAATGAGAAAAAGGAAGACAGGCAAATCTCTGTTCAGTGCAACACACCACCAGGCTCATCAGCCTTTTCGAGCCTGGGAAATTTGTTTAATCAAAGCCTCTACATCAAAGGAATCTTCCTATCAATACAGCTCAAAGGCCTAGCCACCACCTCTATCAAGTAAGAATCTCCCTAACTATTAGGAAGAGAAGCTTTTCGTTACTATTTCAAGTCCATTCTTCATTGCTCCCAGCCCTTTTCAAGATGTCTCTATGTGGGGAAACAATGCCTGTGGACAGCATTAGCTAGTAAAGAACTCGATAGGTGAGCAGCTTCCGAGGACCTATTGTCAAGACTCCAGGAAATAACGCAAGCCCTCAAGGCTCCCTCTTTTCTATCACCCCTATTAGATCACAGGCTGGAAACCAATTGCCAATTTAAGCTTGTGAAAGTGAAATGGCATAAACTGTGGCAGCAAACGATTGATAATTAAGGACAGTACGACAACCATATCAGTAAGATCAGTACAGTGGTACCTTGTATAAAGGAATTAATTCGTTCCAAATGAAATTATGTTAAGCAAATTTTCCTTTATACAAATTTTCCATAGGAATGCATTGAAAATGGAGTAATCTCATTTTTATGTTGCACGGATTTGGCCCATAGGCGATTCTGTTAAGCAAATTTCCCCTATCTCCAGAATATTTTATGTTGTACAGATTTTATGTTATACAAGCTGTTTGTTATACAAGGGTCCACTGTACTTGTGGTTCCAGTTATCTGCTGCTTGATCATATTAAACACCCTCCCCCCAGAAATACATGTTTCTAGCTAAGGGCTCATCTACACTTTCAGCACAATGACCTGTTATACACTGAGATCATCTTAGATTCAGTGTAGGTCTGCCACACATTGTTTTAAAAATTCCACATTGTAAAACTTAGCATGCCATGTGAAGCTGGCATGCACTATGTTTCTAAATACAGTGAGAATTTATTTTATAAGGGAAAGTATTTAAAAGCCACTTCAGGAGCCAGTGGTAGAAAATCAGAATACACCGGCTTCACAAAGACTAAACAAAGGAATTTTTGATGCAAAATGGTATAGTCTCAACAGAGCAACAAGATTTTTCTGAAGATTTAGTTCAGTTCTTCCAGCCACAGAAGTTAAATCAATTGTTTAAAAACAGGGATCAAGCATTACACACTTGTTTTACTATGGGCTTCGTGTAACACATTTGCTTGAAATGGCAGTTTTTCTACACAAAGGAGCCTAAAATATTATTTGAAGCAAATCTTATGTTAGATTTTCCATCTGCTTCAAGAGTTTTCTCAGATAGGTTTGCCCATGATGAGCCTGGTTTGCTTTCTTGCTAAATGTTACATATAAGAGAAAGAAAAGGTGTCAAGATGAATTTTGACCAGTGAATCCAGTTGGACAACCTAGGTTCTACAGTTTTCCTCCTAGCTTCAGAACCTTTGTTCACATACCATTATATGTACCAACTATGTGCATGTTGTGAGGCAGTAAGTGTGTGCTATGTAGAAAAATATGTCTGAAGGAATACGTGGCCATGTCTACTGGGGAAAGCAAGATTCTGATTCACTTGTCACTTCCGCAACAAAAGGGGTAGAGAATGTCACAAGTGCAAGGTCTACTTCGTGCTCCTCCTGGGCATGTTGTGAGCCTCGCCCCTGCAACCACAGAAGTTATATGGCAAACTGCATTCCAAAATATTGGCAACCAATTGAAGAAAAGGCATTAAACTGAGGCAAAGCCTGAAAATCTATTTAGAGCAAGCTTTTCCTACCCATGATAGTGAATGAGAGAAGTCTGCAATTGAATACTGGCAATGCAATTTGCCACCAAATATCAGAGGCTTAGTTCATAGATGAGTCTTTGGAAGTTACACAATAGCTTCAGGGGCTGACTGAGGTCCACCGGTCATGTATTGCTCATCCCTAGACCTGAGTGACCAAGCTCAGAATCGTATTGGGTCAAAATAAATCCCAGTTCAATAATGCCTTTGGTTTGGCACAGCACACTTAGCTGAAGTCCTGCTGCTTAGTGTAGTAAACCAAAACCAGGATAAGCCCACTGAACTTCCAAAGGAGCTGGCAGACCAAATCCCCATGGATGTATTGGACCCAGTCTGGTTGTCATTTACTAGGCTACGCCACAGCATTCCAGCCACTATGTTAATCCAGTACACTGTCCAAACACTAGAAAATCCATGTCGGATGTTGCAAGAATCATTTATTGTACAATTACCCTGTTTGTCCTGCGAAGCATTCTTGTACCAGTTTTTCAGCCAACGTAAGAGTTTATTGGCGCAGCTCTGGTCGCCTTGCTGCCCTATGATGGCCTTAAGTGAGGTGGGCTTGTATTTGTCCACCCACAATAATTGCTCCCCTCCTCTCTTGCTCATTTCCTGAACTGGGCTCCCAGCGTCAGCTGAAACCTGTTTCTTCTCCAAGATCTTCTGATCAAAATCCAGACCCCTTTTTGCTTCCACAGTCTCCTTCTTGATAGATCTGAAGGCATCTTCTTTTTCAAAGGTGTAGGTTTTCTTTCTGGGCTCACTCTCCCTCTTGGGCGGGCTAATTTTTCTTTTTTCCTGGTCGGCTTTCACTGGGGTTTTATCCCTGTCTGACCTCATTTTCTTCACCTGGAAAGGAGAGTGAAAACAGATAGGCCTGAAGTCTAATTCAACAATGCATGAATTGTGTCCTTGGGAACTCAAGAAGCTCTTCAGGGATTATCAGGGCAACATCAACAAGATCAGGCATGGCAGCCAGGTATGCTTTCCTCCCTCTGTGAAGCGTCCCTTGTCCCAATAAAATTGCTGCAAGAGATGCATTTCGAGAATCAACCAACTCCGAGCCTGCTAAGTCAGCAGGAACTCGTGCTGAATTATGAGACTGAGAACCATTAAAGAGTGGCTCTCTGCCTCCAACACCCTCCCTATACTGGTTGTTTGCACCGTTAAAAAAGTGCCCGACTGCACTTTGACAGTCAAGACAGATAAGGAAAGACTGTTTTCCCTATCGCACAACACTAGTACTAGGGGGCACCCAATGAAACTTTGGGGTTCTGGATCTCAAACAAATAAGACAATGTACTTTTTCACCCAGAGGATCACTGGTCTGTGGAACTCCCTGCCAGAAGAAGTGGTGACAGCTGTCAGCCTTGAGAAAGTATTAGACGAGTTCATGGAGAACAAGGGTATCAATGGCTATCATTATGGATGCCTAAGGACAACCTCTGGGTTGGAGAGAGAGGCAGGACATCTTTCGGGGTCATTTGCAGGGAATCATAAGCAAGGGAAGACATCTGCTTGGGAATACCCTGAAGCAAATGGTGAGCCACTGTGTGAGACAGAACGCTGGAGTGGATGGGCTGTGATGGCCTGTTCCAACAAGGCTGTACTTATGTCATTGGGATTCCTGCAATGTACAGACTGAGATGCATGGGAGGAGGAGTTCCGATGGAGGCTGCCTCCACTGGAACTCATTGCCCCAGGCATCTCTGTGCAACACAGGGAAAACCCTCAACTCCCACAATGCAGCATGGCACTTTTCTAAGGGCACAACGAACCCCTGCAAAAACAGCATGGCAGGAAGAGGACTCTCTCCTGCTGGCTGGATAGCTCCCAGTTCCATAATTTGGTTGGGCAAGGGGAGAGACCTTCTGAATCATGGGACTGAGAGTTCATTAATTCTGCAAAGCCCATCCCTACTAATTACTGCATCAAATGAACAGCCCACCCAGGCCTTCCATCTCCGAAATTGGCCAATCATAAATCTCCCAGTGTCATATATTTTCAGTCATTCCATCTGTAATTTAAAAAATAAATGTTTTATTTCTTCTAAAGTGAGACCTATAGCCCGCTTGACTCTGTTTACATTTACAAAATGAGCACAGCTTACATAAGATTAACAGGGACCCATCTTGGGTGGAAATTACTTTTCACAAACCTCAGCTTCAGCTGCTATTTCATACTTTGACTTCTTGCCTGGTGTGTTCCGGATCAGGTTAAATAAGCCATCTTCGTCAATAATTTTTGTACCTAAAGCGGATGCCTGTAACAGAGAAGAACTATCACAGTAAGTTGAGTTGAGATCCAGTGCCAGGAAGTTCGGAACAGCCACATACAAGCAGTGCATTCAAAATCAACAGGAGAGATGCCTCCTGCTTAAGTAAATGTACCCTGAATGACAGCCCTGTCCATGAATAATGTGTGTGCATTTCTGTTCTAACAAGTACGCTTCAGCTCCAAAGAAAGCACTGGACGACCATAGAGCCAGCAGACAGGGCAGCAAAGGGGAGAGAGGCACAGTATGCTATGCTTGGAGGAACAATTCGCTCAGGTCTCTTCAAACTTGGCACCAGCACCAAAGACCAATCACAAGAGCATACTGATACCCTTAAGAATAATAACTGTTTGACAGTGGAACAGATTACCTCAGAAAGTGGCAGATTTCCCTTCATTGGAGGTTTTTAAATAGAAGCTAGAAGGCCATTATCCCGGAAATCTTTAGCTATGAATTTCCTGCTTCATTGAGGGATTGGATGCCCCTTGGGATATCTACCAGCTCTACACTGCTATGACTCCCTTCTTTGGATACCTAATCCTCATTATTTTAACTTCATGCAGTACCCTGACTATAGCAGAAAAATATATTCATAGACAATAGACTCAAAATTATCATCAAATCCTTAGACAAACCGGAAGAGTCACATAAGCTAATAGGGATATTTCTAAGAATACCCATGGGTACAAAAAAATCATCCCACTCCATGCACCAGGATCCCTCTAAAGTTCTTCTAAAATCCTCAAAAAACATTCTACTTCAGATAAAACTGTATCAATGAAAACTGGCAAGGGCAGCGAAAACAATTATTAATAAATGAAAGAGGTTTAGACAGGCAAAACTCAAAAAAATTAGAATATTGTGCAAATGTTCATTCATTTCATTAAGTCAACTCAAAAGCTGAAACTAAATATGAGACAGACTTATTACATGCTAAGCAAAACATGTCAAGCCTTACTTTGGTATAATTGTGATTATTATGGTGTACAGCTTATGAAAACCCCAAATTCACAATCTCAGAAAATTACAATAAGGCAAAAATGTTCCCTATTCATAGTAGGGCATCAAGAACCACCACACAGAGACGGATCCAAGACATGGGCTTCAAATGTCGTATTCCTCTTGTCAAGCTGCTCCTGAACAACAAACAACATCAAAAGCATCCTTTTCTGATGAGAGCAAATTTTGCATCTTATTTGGGAACCAAGGACCCAGAGTCTGGAGGAAGAATGGAGAGGCATACAATGCAGGATGCTTGAAGTCCAGTGTGAAGTTTCCACAGTCTGTGTTGATGTGGGGCGCCATGTCATCTGCTGGTGTTGGTCCACTGTGCTTTATTAAGTCCAGGGTCAACACAGCCATCTACCAGGAGATTTTGGAGCATTTCATGCTTCCTTCCACATATGAGCTTTATGGGGATTACTTCATTTTCCAGCAGGACTTGGCACCTGCCCACCCTGCCAAATGTACCAAAACCTGGCTCAATGACCATGGGATTACTTATGCTTGATTGGCCAGCAAACTCGCCTGACCTGAACCCCAGAGAATCTATGGGGCATTGTCAAGAGAAAGATGAGAGACACAAGACTGGACAATGCAGAGGAGCTGAAGGCTTCTGTTGAAGCATCCTGGTCTTCCATAACACCTCAGCAGTAACAAAGGCTGATAGCATCCATTTCACGCCACACTGAGGCAGTAATTGATGCACAATTAATATGTACTGAGTACATATGCATGCTTATACTTTTCAGAGGTCCAATATTGTTCTATTTCCAATCCTTGTGTTATTGATGTCATGTAATATTACAATTTTCTGAAATTGTGAATTTGGGGTTTTCATAAGCTGTACGCCATAATCAACACAATTATACCAAAGTAAGGCTTGACATATTTCACTTACCATGTAATGAGTCTATCTCATATATTAGTTTCAGCTTTTGAGTTGACTTACTGAAATAAATGAACATTTGCACAATACAGTGGTACCCCAACTTAAGAGCAGCTCGACTTAAGAGCAATTTGACTTAAGAGTGGAAAACTGTTGGCATTTTAACTGCCGCCTTACAAAGTTTAGATATGGTTTGCTCGATTTACAAATATTTTTTAAATGTTTTAACTTATTTTTTTAATTTTTAGATAGGTACCCCAACTTAAAAGAGTAGTTCGACTTAAGAGCATGCATTTGGAACAGATTAAATTCGTAAGTCGAAGTACCACTGTATTCTAATTTTTCGAGTTTCATCTATAAACTTACAATGAGTTCAGCTAAAAACAGACAGAAAAGAAGCCACCTCTTTCTCATATACAATACTAAAATTCATCCAGTTCAAATGAACAGAGATGGTGAGCTTTGTGGCCCACTCACATCTGGAGGGGACAAGATTGGGAAAGGCTGGATATAAGAGTTGGGTAAGGTCACAGAAAATAAAACACTGTAATGAGCAATTATTATTGAATGCTAATCTTTGTGATGATTATGGCAATGCCAGTTAATTTGGTCACCCTTGAAAAGCATGAGGCAACTTGATTGAGGGAAGAGGTCAATCAAAGGTTATGAACTGTGATATCTAACAGTTCCTCAGATTCAGAGACAATAAACTTCTAAAAACCAGAAGGCAATGGAAACCATTATGGGCGGATTACAAGTTTCTGAAGTCATTGCTGGGGACATAATACGGAAGAGGCCAAACTTGATTAGATAAAACCAATAAAACCTATTTTTTTCAGACTGAAGTGTGGTTATTGTTTCCTTACCACATAGCAGATGAACAGTGACTATGTTTTAAGGGGTGTGCAGAAACTTCAGGTGCCACCTGACAGAGTATTCAAGGTGAAGGTGCTCACCATGGATGCAGGGCTATTATGCTTAGAAGAGGAAAATGCATGGGACCTGAGATCATTAACTATCAAGACAATGGTTTGCACACTTGCAACAGCACTAGTCCGTCACAACTAGAGTGATTTACCTTTTCACACTTTGACATACCACAGTCACGACCCTTAATGAGATAGTTGGTCTTCTTGCTGATGTTACCAGTTACTTTTCCCCCATAGCGCTCAACCAGAGATTTGGCTTCGTCGCGTTCAATAGACTCCAAGACACCTGTGATAACAAATGTCATCCCTTCCAGGCAATTTTCAGCACCCTACAAATCAAATGGTACAAAAAGTAGTCCACATGTTATGGCATTGATGTAACTGTCACCTAGGTATTTTGTGTAACAAAAGAAAAAAATGGTCCTTGGTTCAGTACAGATTTGATATCAGATGCATGTGGATGAAAGGCAGGTCTCAGTGCCACTGCTCACTCTCTTTCCAACAGACCATGTCCTGTCAGATCAAAAACATGACCTAAGTACTAAGGCCAATATCAGGCCAATTTCATCCATCAACAATAACATGACAAGTTTAAAAGCCATCATTATGTGCAGGGTTCTTAAAGACATAAAATGTATCAAGTGCCGGTCTGAACTGACACCATATTCAATAATGTAATAAAATGTATGCTTTCCATAAACAATGCGGTACTATCTATACCTAACAATACATTGCATTAAAGAATAAAGAGAAGATATCTTGCTGCATGCTCCAGGACAGACCAAAATCTTTGTCTTGTTTCCGCACAGTTTCTAACATTTGGTGGAGCAACCATAGATATCACTAGATGTGAGAATGCAGCATGCATGAATAGAGACAGAATGTTTCCAACGCCTATGATTTCAAAGTATAATTTACAAAGGGGGGAAAGGGCATCTCTTGAATATCAGGATATGAATACAGCAGAAGTTCCAGCAACAGGCACATTGGAGGAAGATATTCTCATGAGGAAGTCAAAGAAGAATTCCTGGGCCACGTCAAAAGAGTACAGCAACAATCCCTGCCTCGTGCTCTCCTTTTGTATCAAACACTTTGACTTACTTGTGGGATCTCCTTAGAGCCAAGAGCTCTTGGACCTTCTCTATTGAGGAAGCTTCTGTAGGCCTGATAGTTGAGGCGCTTCTTTTCAGAATCTTCGGGACTGACAGACTTGGGGAGAAAAAGAAAATCAGATAGCATCACTGGAAATAGGTTCCAAATTATTTAAGTGATGAAAGGGAATACACACACTAAACAAGGGGCAAACCCAATCATTTGAACTTGGAGAGATAGGGAGACGCATGAGTGAGAATGGGAAGGAAGCAGCAGCTTTTAACTACCAAAATTTGCACCTTTGTCCTTCTGAATCTTTTTTCCAAAGTGGCACAACAGATGTTCACTTGCAGAACGGGTGCTGAATGATGAACATGTAGGCATTCTAAATGAATCCTCTGATGTGGTTAAGTGTTTATATGCACCTGTTTACATTGTGGCTGCCCCTCTTCTTTTCCCACCAATCAGCTGGTCTTCACCAGATTCCCACCACTTCCTGTCTACCAATCTCCCTCAATATTCCCTGAAAGCATTTGTTTCTGAATGTCCTATGGAGGCTCTTCCAGCCGAATGGCAAAAGTGTCACCCTTACCGCCATCTTGCAACTGCTCTGACCACTGATATGGTCAAGCAGCTGCAATTTTTCTGTTTTCTTTTTTTTTCTACAGGAAAAAAAACAACAACCAAATTTATTTCATTTTCTCAGGGATGAATACCACTCTCCCACACTCTTGGAAGGGATGAAGACTTACAAGTTGCCAGCTGTGCATACTGCCAGCACGATCAACTAAATCTGCAAAGAATTTCTTCTGATGTTTAGGTACCATGTTTCATTCAAGACTGGTATTCAAAAGCTACAAGCATCAGGTCAGTGAAATAGGAAACACCTTCCTCTCACGACCACACTGACCCCAAGCCAGAGCAGAGAGAAAACAAAATCTCTCTTCCACTAATCTAGATCAATAACATTCATAGCATAGTACTGAGAGCAGAAAGGAGAGCAAAAGGGCTTTGACAACATAACTAGCATGTTGGACCTAGTTAGAAAATGATCAGTTAATGTATGGGCACAATCACAACAACTCTATCCTAACTTCCCAATCTGGTATGCAGCTACAGTAGACACAGCTGACCCTCCATCTTTCTGTCCATGTGGGGTACATGGAGAAGAAGGATGTGTCAAGCATGGTTGGGTGGGTAAGAAGTCAGTGACAGTGACAGATCATCTAATATGCAACAAAGGTCCCATGGTTCCTCATTGAGCCTCGTCAGCTTATGCTGGGGAAGGCCTCTATCTGGTCCCAGAGGCCTTCTGCCTAAATACTACAGAGAATAACCTGCTGAGTCTGACCCAGAACAAGTCAGCTTCCCATGTAATTTTCACAGACTAGGAACACACATAGAAGCCAAGCACAGTGCATTTCACTGCTCTGTCGTCATCTGATGACAGCCACGTGAGATCTTTCATCTCAGTGCATTAAAAAAGTTCTCTCACGAGGGGGCATCTTAAACTTACCTTAGATTTTTGGGGAGAAACCTTCTCTTTTGTAGGCGTTTTCTCCTCCTTTGGTGACACAGTCTTTCCTTTTGGAGCCAGACTTTCTGTTCCAATTTGTTCTCGTTTGGGGGTCCCATTCTCCGCTTTAATGCTTTTGGAGCTGGCCCTTGAACTTCCCAGATCCTTCACTTCTTTACTAACAGAAGACTCGGGATGAAGACTTGATGTTTTTGTGCTTTCTGAGTGAATCCGATCCTTGGTGGAATAAGGTCTTGAGTCGAGACCTGAAATGCCAGGTTTCACTGGGGACAGAAACACCTTCAGCATTAGAAGAGAGCTTCAACCCACCAAGCTAAAAAGTGATCACTCTAGACAACATCTACCTTTGTGAGACTGATCTGGGCTGGCTTTGGTTGCAGAAACCATCTGTTTCCCTTCTGGATCTTTTCGAGGCTAAAACAGACCAAAGATGTCTTCATAAATACTGTATTTTATTTATTTAAAATATTTTATCCTGCCTTAAAAGGTCCCAAGATGACTGTAGTGAAGTGCTTAATCATAATACATGGAAAGCTCTTTTTGGAAATACAGTATATTTTCACTATCAATTGTCTCAAAACAAAATCACTTACTATCAATACCCTTAACATTTATTATAGTATATCCTCCTCAAGTCATTCCATAATAGGAATAGGAATAGGAATCTTTATTGTCATTGCCCCCTTGCAGGAAACAACGAAATTTTTATCATATGTACATCTGACATTTAATTTGGTAGCTGTTGTGGTACAAAGGACATGTAATGGACAAACACTCAACATCAAGGACAGGAAATCAACAGAGGGACAGCAGAAGACCTTCTACGCATTGTCACAACTGCTTCTACTGCAGATACTGAGCCAAAATAGGTAGCATAACTTGGAACTGCTTAGGCTTTTGTAGGAAAAATGCCAGAAATGGCAATGAGTCACTTGCTCACACCTCTACCACAGTCCTGATGCTGGGAATTTGAGGGGAAAATAGACTGGTAGACACATGAAAAAAGGAGGAAGTATTCATTCCAATTTATCTTTTCTTCTTCTTCCAGTAATCCTGTTAGGACTGTGAGCTAACAAACAGAAAGGCAAGGATATCTCTTTGAAAATGTCAGCCTTGGAAACAAAAGCAATTGTGCTTACATTTCAAAAAAGCATGACTGCTTGTTTCTTAAAACAGTCACAGAATCCAACGTATAAAATCAAGACCCTTTTCGTGCTGGTGAATTTTCCCCTTTGCCTTTCAAAACCAAACCTCTTCCCCAACGACCCTAAGAACAGCTATCTACTCAGAGACAACAAAACAAATAATCATTCCCACAAACTATAATGTTCAAAATGAGTCACAATGCTTATTTAGTCAAAATGCAAGAGGAAAGGCTTAGCTTACAAGATCCCCAGGGTTTTCAGAAATGTGAGACAAGTTTAGAGGTGGAAATAAGAGGGGGACACAAAAACAGCTCAGTGAGATCCCAGTTTACTCCAGAGCCGCAAAGTCCTGCAGAACTGATATGTGGGGGACAGAATCAGCCAGCTAGAATCCTGAACAAGGGCACTCCATCCGCATTTGTTTTGTCATAGGTTTCACTTGTTCTTTCTATGTCATTCATTTAAAGATTTTTGGACCAATTTTCAAAGCTGTTCTCTGCTGCCAGTTCAATCCAGTTAGCTATGCAACTAGAGCTCTCAAAATGCAAGCACGCACAAACTCATTTGGTCACAGTGATCAATTATTATTAGACCAATTTCGGATCCCTCAGATCATGTCAAGGGTAGACAGCATGGATAGTAACATGTCTGTTGGCAACTCCTTGATCTACCAACTTTCCAACAATTTCAACCTCCGATCAATCTATAATCACTCCAAGAAGAGTGGCTGAAAACATTCACCACAAGGTTTACTATATGCACTATGCAATACCAAGGGGAAAATACAGAGATGAAAAAGCTGTGTGTAGTACATGACATCCAGTCACTTCTGACATGTTGACACTATGACTTAATGCCTTTCAAAAAGTGCCACCAGCACTGCTCAGTTCTAAAAAGTCAATGATTCTTTTACTGAATCACTCCATTTCATTTTAGAACCTCCTCTTTTTCTACTACTTTCAACTTAATTGAATTTTCCTTGTCTTCTGATATGCACTACATTTTAAAGAGGCTGCAGCTATTTTCTTAGATCTATGTTGTTTTCAAACCTTTCAGAAACTAAAAACAATAAAAAAGTAATTCTAATACAGAAGACATGAATTCTTCTTTTAAAAAAAAACAAGGATAACATTGAAACTTATGCAAGTTTTACAGTGATTTTGATGTTTAAATGTTTCAAGTTTTATGTTTTAAACTGCTTGATTTGAAACAGCTTTAAACATGCCATGTTTTAAAATTATTTTATATAGTCCTCCTTGAGATTTTGTGATAATAGAGAGCAGGCTATAAACGAAGTAAGTAAGTAAGTAAGTAAGTAAGTAAGTAAGTAAGTAAGTAAGTAAG
>JAHTLZ010000030.1:4484617-4510825 GCA_023846285.1 Phrynocephalus versicolor | reverse complement strand
AAGTAAGTAAGTAAGTAAGTAAGTAAGTAAGTAAGTAAGTAAGTAAGCAAGCAAGCAAGCAAGTAAGCAAGCAAGCAAGTACTACAGTGACAATTCTCATAATCATGCCCAAGATGTCTATAATTCACTGTAGATTACTACCCAAATAAGGACAGTTTTACACTGAGTAAAAACTTCAGAAAGTATTACCTTTTTCTTTGGTATTTCATCCAACAAGGCCAGAGTTCTGGCAAATTCTTCATCTTCATGCAGCTGTCTCTCTATCTGTAAAGAAGAAACAATATAAGGGAAACCCCATTAACAGTTAAGCTGATTGATGTTCCTCAAAACAGATAGTTAGCATGCTTCCAAAGGAAAACTGTACTAGCAGTATCACCACATACTTCCTAATTTGTTATCTTGGGATATTAATGTTTCCCACTAGCAATTCTCACTGTGACAATGCAAGCACGATTATTTCCTACGCAGTGTCACATTGTTCTTTTTGCTCAATTTACTTTAACAAAGGTGGGGTACTCTTCCCTGCACCACATCCACTGACCTTCACTGTCACCCACTGTATTCAGTCCATTGCAGAGAGAGGGAGGAGAGCTCATCTCTCTCACCTACCCCAATGCTGCTACATAGGAAACAAGGCACTAAATCTTTTAAGACATTGAGTTCTCAGGACTCCTTGTGGAATGCTAACAGAACTTCATATATGGAACCTGGCCTGCAGCTGCCTTATAGTGTGAGAGGAAAGGGCCAATGTGCCAGTGGATGGCAAAGCAGCATTTGTGAGCTCTCTGTGGGGAGACCTGGGAGCAGAACTGGATCCTTTGGTCTTGTCAGGCTTGGGGTTAGCTTAGCAGCTATGAATGGTCTCCTCTTTTTACTACAGAGGGAAGAACAAAAAATGGAAAAGAAATATCATCGCTTATTTTGAACCAACTGAATGGCAATCAAGTAGGTGGTTGAGGAGTATTTCTCACCAATAAATGTAAACCAAGCATCAACAAAGCCCAACATTGGCCACAGGGAGACATGGCCTAGTTACATCCCAGCTGGATCACTGTAATGCGCTCTGCATAGGACTGCCTTTGGAAAGGGCTTGGAAACTTCAAAAGGTGCAAAATGCTGAAGCAAGATTGCTAACTAAGGATGGCTACAGGGAACATACAACTCCCTTGATACAACAGCTCCACTGGTTGCCGATCCGTTTCCGGGCACAATTCCATGTGCTCGTTTTAACCTACAAAGCTCTAAACAGCTTGAATCCAAGCTATACAAACAACTGCATCTCCCCATAAGATCCTGCCCAGGCATTAAGATCATCAGGGGAGGCCTTTCTTTCAGTCCCACCAACCCCACAGGTGCATTTGGTGGGTACTTAGGAGCCCCGTGGCACAGTGGTTAAATGCCTGTACTGCAGCTAAAACTGTGCTCACAACCTGGGGCTCAATCCCAGGTAGCTGGCTCATTGGTTGACTCAGCCTTCCATCCTTCCGAGGTCGATAAATTGAGTACCCAGCTTGCTGGGGGAGGCCAATGTGTAGCCTGCATAATTAAACTGTAAACCACCCAGAGACTACTTGAAGTGGTATGGGGCAGTATATAAGCAGACCACTTTGCTTTGCTTTACTTTGGAGAGGGCCTACTCTGCTGCTACGCCCCTCCCACAGGAAGCTAAGCTTGTCCCATCCATTTCTGTTGTACAGTGGTACCTCGTATAAAGGAATTAATTCGTTCCAACTGAAATTATGTTAAGCAAATTTTCCTTTATACAAATTTCCCATAGGAATGTATTGAAAACAGAGTAATCCCTAATTATGACCATTTTTATGTTGTATGGATTCGCCCCATAGGCCATTCTGTTAAGCAAATTTCCCCTATCTCTGGAATTTTTTATGTTGTACAGATTTTATGTTATACAAACTGTTTGTTATACGAGGGTCTACACTGTATTTCTGCAGGCAGTCAAAGACTTTCCTCTTCAAGCAGACTTTTCCTTAATGACTAGTGGTTTAAGAAGGGTTTAAATGGATAATTTTGTTTTGTTTTAAGTTTCTTTTAATATGGATTTTATTCCTTATTACTATTTTAATATGATACTGGATTAACTCTTTAAATATTTGTATATCTTTTGTTTTTATTTTTTAAGTACTGTTTTATGCTATATATAAGCAAAGTGTGTTGCTTATATACTGCCCTATGGCGCTTAAAGCACCTTCTGGGCAGTTTACAAGTAATTATGCCAACAACATTGTAGCCTGCAAGCTGGGTACTCATTTTATCAAACTGGGAAGGCTGGAAGGCTGAGTGAACCTTGAGCTTCCTACCTGAAATTGATCCCCAGGTTGTGAGCACAGTTATGGCTGCAGTACAGCAATTTAACCACTGCACCACAAGACTCTTGTAAGCTGCCTTGGGTCCTTTCCTCAGTTACAGTGGCATCCATTTTAGGTATGACTCGCCCAGATGATGGGACTGTCCGTTTGACAGAACTTCCCTAAATCATTTTCTCGTTAAGCCAACACTTTCACAACCTACCTATATTTCCAACACCTCTTTCTTAAATGTGATTCTTTCCCCCAAATACACATTCAAGGCCTGGTCACAATTATTCAACCGAATTCAATAAGGTCAGAAATAAGTTTCCCTTCATTTTCCTCCAAATATAAGACAATAGTTATTGAGACTAGCATCCTGTTTTTATCAAATATTGCTTTTTAGAAAAAAGCTAATTCATTCTGGCCAAGAGGTTTTTTTGCTAAGGGCTGCACTGCACATATTACCCAAATCAAATCTTTGAACAAAAATGAGATCAAACCCTGCCTCAGTGAGTGATTCAGACGGATAACTCTGTAAGCAGAAGAATGCCACAGGCTCTGGTTTTATGTGATCATAATCCACGGAAGGATATTCAGACCAATGAACAGCATTAATCTTTCCTGTTTTCAGTATGAAGCCTAACACAAACCAACCCTCCACAGCAAAAACGGAAGTCAAGCAAGTGAGCCAACACCACAGGAAGAAAAGAGCTCTTTGCCAAGAGCAACGTGGGTTAAAACAAAACTACATCTTAATAATAAACCATGTTTTCAAATTGATTATTTCTACAGCATGTTCATAAAGGTTTAAATATTTAAACTACATTGGCAAAACCAGCATCACAGTGGTATCTTACACAACTGAACATCTACAAATCAAGTGTATACACACACACACACACACACACACACACACACACACACACATATGGCTGCATAGAGGTCAACCTTGGGTACCAGCCCAGATGGACAAAAAAATCACTGCATTGCCGAAGTTCATAGGTAGGACAGGAGCACTACCTATCGGTATACTGTACGAGTGCTCAGGAACCACCACCCCCCCGACACACACACTTTTTACATCATTGTGGGTATTTGTAGCACAGGAAACTTTGAGTATATGCTAATACTGCCTCGGTATGCCATTGCACACTTAGCACATGTTAACTTTCAACAGAAATTCCAGCTTTTAAACTGGCATATCAAAAGGTCTTTGCAGCTATTTTTTGTTTCCAAAATATAACGAGTATAGCAAAGCAACACAGAGTAGCCTAATAAAATTCCACAATATGTACTGTGGTAGATAACAACAATGGCTGAAATCTAGCAATGAATGACAAGTAGAGTAAGTCCACGGAACCAGTGGAGATGTGGTGTGTCAGCTACGCAGTAGGTTCAACTGATTCACTGGGCTTAACTCTAGTTGCAACTTATTACTTGTTGTTTGTATATTGAATAACAAAAAGGACCAAAGGCATTTCATGTTATATTGTCCCTTTTCAACAGACAGAACATTCTTCTCAAAATTAGCCAATGTGACTAATATCTATCTATCACATATGCAATGTTACCTCGTGATACGAAATTAGTTAGTTCCTGGGGCTTCTTCATATCAGGAAAAAATGTTACTCAAAATGCAGTTTCTCGTAGAAATGCACAGGAAATCAATTAATCCGTTCCAGAGGTCCAGAAAAAAATTAAAAGTGGGAAACCAACCCCCACACATGCACAAAGCAAAAAGCACAATAAAAGCCATGGAAACAACAAAGCTCAGCTCCCCACCTTTCCACCGCTTGAGAAATGCACCAAAAAAGTCCCAAAAACGGTGCAAAAAAAATTCCAGACTGGCTCCAAAACAGGGGCAGTGCTTCATGCATGAAGGCTAATAATTGCAAACAGACCTCTTGCATTGCAATGATTGGCTTTTGTGCATAAAGGCTACAGTAATCATTGCAAACAGAACCCTTGCATTTGCAATGATTGGCTTTCATGCACAAAGTGCCGCTCCCACGCACACCCTGCTCTCCGCCTCCAGAACCAGCACTTCCGTTTGTAATTATTGGCTTTTGTGCACAAAGGCTACTCATTGCAAAGGGAAGCACCAGTTCCAGATGTGCAGAGTGGACAAATGGTAATCATTGCAAAAGGAAGCACCAATTTAGGATCTTCCCCCCGCAATGCCTTATGGGAACTCCCCCCCATAAGCGGGGCATTCAGTTTAACATTTTCTTTAAGCTATACATCCCCACTCCCAGAAATTTCTTTTCATCTCTCGAAACGATCGTATCTCGAGGTAACACTGTCTATCTATCAAAATCCAGAATTACCATCTGCTGCAGGTTATCCTTCAAGGAAAAACAGATGGGAAAGCGAGGCCAGGGGCCAAGAAGAACATTTGGGCTTAAGAATTTAAGCCAATGGTTTACAGTGGGCACAGCTTCTGTATTTAGAGTAGCTAATAATCACCAACGTGCAGCGGCAGCGAACCTTCAGCACTTCAGATGTTTGGGACTACAACTCCCAGAATTCCAAGCCTGTATTATCAATGACAAAGGACTGTGGGAGTTGTGGTTCAAAACATCTGGAGTGCCAAAGGTTTGCCACCACTACAGGGACATGGCACTTAATGAAGAAAAATCCAGAAAGAGGTCTTGATACCCAGTCCCTGTCATTTTCACAACGGCTCTCAATTTCAGCTCAAAATCAATACTGTACTTCACCATCCACCTCTGAGCCCCAGTTTAAAAAAACACCCTTCCTATACTCTTCCATGCTTGTACTGGTAAAACAGTCAAGGAAGAACTTAACACAGTGGCTTGGCAAGCTGTTACTTATGTGCTCTTCTGTACCATACCAAGGATAATATGACTGCATGAAGGGAGAACGAATTTGACGAATGATGTGTTTAGCCAACTGTATGTCTATTTAATTCTGAATGTATTTTCTGAATGTATCAGAATGTATTTTCATAGAATTTATACAACTTGATAAAAACACTAGGGCACACTTGCTTTTTAAATATGGCTGGACTCACTTTCATATATCGAGGAAGGATTATATCAGAAAGAGCGTAAGTTCACGAGGTGAATGAAGTCTCCTGCCACCACACATATATACACGTTTTGCCTGTCATGTACATCCTAACTACAAAGGAACAAAAGTTTCCCTCAGCCTGATAAATAACTTCACTGTGTTTCTGAAGCTAATCAGTCAAGGCTACCAATGGCAGCCAACATTTTTAAGCCTTAGATAACCTGCTTTGTCCAGCAAATACCTTCCTTTGAAGATAGCACAACACCACAGGGCTTTTCTCTAAACTGGGAAACACAACGTTTGACTAAATATGTTTTTATATTCTTATTTAGATGGTTACAGAATTAAAGAGGGAATACAAGAGCCCTCACATTTAATCAGAAATAAATGACAGTATCGATATGCTTAAGGAGAGGAGAGGCAGTGAAACTAACAGCAGTGCTAAATATGTTGTGAAAGGGAAGTTCAGCAGAAAGGCTTCACTGAAACAACACACTCCTTACAGATTCAGCATCAAGGCTGCTAAAAGAACCGGAAGAAGTATTTTACCTCTGTATTCTCTTCAAGCTGTAGTTGCCTGGCAATAGCCTCATCATCTAGTGTCGATTCTCTGCTTTGGGAAGGCTGCACCACAAAGAGAGAAGAATTGTGAACAGTCTCACTTACAATTCCATTGTTCTGATATGCAAACCAAGGAACACTTTTCGACCAATGAGACACGAAATCCGAAAGCCTCATTCTAACTGCACATGAAACAGAGAACAAACTCCAAATGGCCCCTGCCTTCTTTCTGTCCTGTTCTAACACAGGCCCCTCACTAAAGCACTTGACAGGATTGGGCCAATTTTGCCTCTTAAATTGAAAGGTTAGAACTGAGAGGCTTCCACAAAAAGGCTACAAAAACACTGGTACTGACAGCCACAGGCAGTAAAATAGGCCTAGGCCCAGGCCCAGAAAAAAACTGCACAGAACCCACCCCACATCTAAATTTGGGCCAAGACCTATTCATCTGACAAGTTACATGTTCATTTCTTACATTTATAACCTCCCCTTGTTCCAATGAGATCAACATGGAAGATAGCGCTCTTTTCCTCCAGTTTTACACCAGTCCTGGGAGGTAGGTCAGGCTAAGACCAAGTTGCCAGTGAAGAATCCAAGGTCACCCATTCAGTTTTATATTTTGGGGGGACCAGAACCTGGGTCGCTCAGATGCAGATCCATCATGCTACATTGGCTCGCTAAAAAGATCCTGGCTATCAGTGCCTAACTCCTAAATCCAATCTGATTACTAGAACTGGAGAATGAATATATGACATGCTTTTCTTTGTCAACCTGTAATCTATTTTTGTTGGACAGGACAGACAATGAGCAAATTATTCAGTCCCCTACTCATCGACTACAAAGTTGATGATAAAGAACAGGAGAAATAGTTTTTTGAATTGTGTGCCATCTGCATAGATCTTGCCTACCCTGCCAGTTCAAGATACATCTTGGCAGTACATTAAAGGGCACCTTTCACCAGAAAATCATAAATGGGTGTTCCTAAAATCAGCAAAATGAAAATATTACCTCTTTTCCATTTTCTTTAAAAGCTCATTTATTGCAGATGGCCAATTTGTTTCTTGATGTTAGGTGAACAGTTCTTGACATTAATGAATTAATCATAGCTCTGGACCAAATTGTCATCTCCAAGTGCAACCTAAATCTGAACTCTGCTACCTTTAGAGGGATTACAAAGCTCACTCAGCAGCAGCAGGTTCCAGACCATAGGATCAGGTAAGCCATCCCATAATCAATTACATCCCATAATCAATCACAACTAACATTAAAGTTTTTTCACACCATAGGGGTATTTTTGCCATTGCTTATAAATTGCCTCTTGTCTCATCGTTATTGCCTTGGAGGATGTTTTATCATTTTTAGTATGGGATATTTTAATACAGATATATTTACCTTGCCAGTTGTTCTGAGCACTTGAGGCTAAAAGCAGGCAATATTGTCAAATGCAGATATTGACAATATATTGAGAGCAAGCAGATATTGTCAAATGCAAAGCTGTTTAACATAGGAAATAAATGAATGAAAATGATTTCTCTGAAGTACAAAATCAGATTAAAACAAGTTCCAACTCAAATCTTCCAAGTACAATATCACTCTTAATAGATCTATATCCAAGTATACACACAAATAAGATAATTCAAATTTGAGGGGCATGCTCACCTCTTCTCCTTAATGCTACCCTTAACTAAAATGCTATTTTTACACCTTACAAAAGAAGGATGCATAAATCAAATGGGCCATGGCCTTCACTCGTGACTTTGGGGAAAGAGTTATCATAAGAACATAAGAACATAAGAAGAGCCATGCTGGATCAGGCCAAAGGCCCATCTAGTCCAGCTTCCTGTATCTCACAGCGGCCCCACCAGGTGCGTTTGGGAGTGCATGAGACTAGATATCTGTCTCCTGATACCACTCCCCTGCATCTGGCCCTTGAAGTAACCCGGTTTAAAGCCTGGAGACTCCACATCTCCATCATGGTTTGTAACCTGTGATGGACTTTTCCTCCAGGAATCTGTCCAATCCCCTTTTGAAGGCATCCAGGCCAGATGCCATCACCACATCCTGTGGCAGGGAGTTCCACAGACTCACAACGCGCTGGGTGAAAAAATATTTTCTTTTGTCTGTTCTTACTCTCCCAGCCCTCAATTTGAGTGTATGTCCCCTAGTTCTGGTATTTTGGGAGAGAGAGAAGAGCTTCCCTCTATCCACTTTACTCATACCCTGCATTATTTTGTACGTCTCAATCATATCCCCCCTCAAGCGCCTTTTTTCCAGACTAAAGAGGCCCAAATGTTTTAGCCTTTCTTCATAAGGGAGGTGCTCCAGCCCGGTAATCATTTTAGTCGCTCTCTTCTGCACCTTTTCCAGTTCCACTATGTCTTTCTTGAGATGCGGTGACCAGAATTGTACACAATACTCCAGGTGGGGCCTTACTATTGTTTTGTATAATGGCATTATAATGTTGGCTGTTTTATTTTCAATCCCCTTTTTGATAATCCCTAGCATGGAATTGGCCTTCTTCACGGCTGCCACACATTGGGGAGACACCTTCATGGAGCTGTCCACCAACACACCAAGATCTCTTTCTGCACACCAAGATCATTCTGCACTACTCACTTCTTTCCGTTTGCTTGACACCAGTTTCTTCTCAGATCGATGCACGCTACCCGTTCCAAAATAATCAATCACAGAGGTTGGTGTCAGTTTCACCGGCGACAAGGGCTTGCTTTTTATTTTCAGCTTGGCATCCGCTTTGAATGTGCCAGTTGGTCCTAGATGAATGCCCGCCGATGTCCCATTCTGCTTTGGGTTTTGGGAAGCCTTCGTCTTCACAAAGTCTTCATCTTCATCTGAGTGCCAAAAAAAGCAGCTAATCACTCATCAGTACCAATACATTGAACAAGGGATTCTTTGAATACAGCTTGTCTTTACTATACAAGTTATTGCAATAAGGCTGAAAAATACAAATGGAATGTTCTGAGAATTTTCGGTGTGGTATGAGGGTACTTTCCCTCATGGAAACTAAATGCTGTGGCTTCCCTTATTGGCTTACTCTATAAGCCCAAGAGTATCATGAGAAGATCCTCTGAGTACATTTATTAAAACCAATACACCGTATTTTAGGGCAGAAAAAACAGTGCATCCATTAGATTTTTGCCACTGCTTTTAAGATCACACTTTTAACTTTTAAAGCAAGCTTTAAAAGAACATTTTGTTAAGATTTGGATCTGGACGAAATTGGCAGGAGAGATGAGTCTCCAAAACTGCAGCTGTTGTGTCCATGATTTGATTACCACATGCTAATACTGTACATTAGACCCAAATCCCTCCACTTATTTGTTTCTCTACTTTACCTAAAATACAACAAATATGTAATAATGGTGACGTTCTAAAACTTCTGCTGGTTCTGAACACTTTGTGTGGATAAGAACAAACAAGGGCATGTTCTCCCCTTAGAAAACTTAGTTTTCAGAATTACAAGTTACAATAACCTGGGTCCAGGTTTATAAGATCACTTGTGATCATTTTGCAGGCCTGATCCAGCAAGCTGTGAATAACTTTTATGAAATTTCATTACCACAGGTGACTGGGTACTATACCATATGAAGGACAGAAAGAGTCTGAATAGGGAGGAAAGCTAATATTAACACCATCTCCCCTTTGCTAATGCAGAATCTTATTATTTCCTCCACCAAGAGCCCAGAGGCAACATTTGTTCTGCTTTCTGCAAGACAATGAATGAAGGGGGCGAATGGAAAATGCACCAAGCTCAGAAAATAAATGTCCAAAAGGCATTTAGAACACAAACTCAAAATGGTAGGCACAGCAAAAAAGGGGCATGACCCACTGCAACACCCCGTATTAGTTCCACTTTCCTCATAAGTCCTAATCAGGTAGCCATATTTGGGAACAACTCACTATTTGTTGGGCAGAGGGGCACATTCTAGCCATACCCTCCTCAAGCTCCAGTTCAACCAACCTGGATGCATGGAGGGTGATGACTCTGAATGGGGCAGTCTCCACTATCCATGATCTTCCAGGGTTTGAGTTCACAAGGAGAGCACCCGGAGATGGTGAAAGCTCTCCTGTTCAGACTTACTATCCTCCAAAAGTGACAAGGAAAGAGGTGGGAATTGTGGGATAGACTGTCCCTCCCTAATGCACACATGGTGAATACCTCCAATAAAGTCCACCCGGGCAGGACTTTACTTGGTCCTTAACTGACTGATGCTGCTACTCTCTTATTCCTTGATCATGAGGAAAAACAATCATTTTTGTCTTCTATATCCTCTCTCAGAAGCAGAACAGGACTCACATAACTTCTTACACAACTCATTTATGACAGATTACATATTTTAAAAGAACTACTTTTCATTCCACTTCCAATTTAACTGCAATTTCAGGTGCTAACCATCTACATTTACTGATTTATGTAATGCATTAATCTCCATCTTTTGTCCAGAAAGGGCTTCAAGACAGCTTAGAATAAGATTTTGCCTTCAGGCTTGCTACTTAAAACCTCAGACACAACACAGAAGGAATAAAGGGTGTGGAGGGAGGGAGCAGGGGGGAATTAGGAGTTCTAATTTAAAGCAATGGTTTTGATTTTGGAAGCCTGCTAGCCAAGACCTAGATACAAGGCGCCTGATCATTTGCCAACCATAGACACATGAAAATAAAATGCAGCCTAACTGCCAGATCCTTCTGGACAATGCAGAATATATGTTCAAAGCTTAAACTAAAAGAATATCTACCTGAACAAAAATAACACTTGAGCAAATCTGGTCTGTTTGCACAAAATAAAGCAGCAGCATTTTTAAATGTCATCTACACCTAAATAGGAGCTTGGGAACATTTGTTTTTGACTACAACTTCATCATCTTGGGCCAGGTAGACCAGAAGCCATGGTGGCTGGAGATTTGCGGAGCTCTGGCCCAAAATTAGAACTTTTCCAAGCACCACATAAAAATAATACAAGTTACAACTCCACCGAATTACCATAGCTTACTGCACTGTGCGGAAACAAGTAAGAATTAAACAAAATTAACAGCTTTGCTGTCTGGGCTCCACAGAATGCAAAATTCCCCCCAATCTCACTTGATACAATGTGAGAAAGGTTGCTAGAGAAGAAACATCAGAAAGCTTTAATAAAAAAATGCACCTTCCAGGTAGTTAAAACATGCAGAAATTTAACAGTGAATATTATAATCAGCCATGAATTTCTGAGGGGTTCAAGGTTCAGTGCAATAACAACATTCTGCCAGAAAAACACAAATCCTCAAGGTTTAGGCAAACAAAGCAGTAAAAGACTTACTGAACTGGCTCAAGCATTTGGGTGCCTCTCAACAGCCTGGCAGCATTTACCCTGGATTGTTTAGCAATGGAAATTGGGCCTGATAGTCAATTCCTCCGTGTGGCGCCACAGGAAACTGTCCCCACCCAGGGTGGTGCTGAGCTAAACATGGACTCAGATGTCAGGCTTAGACGACCGGCCGTTCAATATTTTTATCGCAACAACTGGACCAAAAGGAGAGCCAAACCACTGCGAATTGCTACACTCAACATTGGAACACTGCTATTGACACAGCACGCTTTCAAGGGATCGGATGGAAGGGCCAAGGACATTGGAAAAGCTTTCAAGCTGATTTATAAGGGCACAACCAACAACAATGGTGTTGCTGTTGTTGTGAACAAGGACCTACACACCCATTTGTCTAAGGTCCAGAGCCACTCCAACCAGCTCGTGTCTGTCGTCACTGACAGCCCCATCCACAGACTCCAGGTAATTTCTGCCTATGTCCCACAAACAGGACTTGACAAAGACCGCAAGCAGCAATTTTGGAATTAACTACAAGCCAAAATATTTCCTGTTCTGAAGAAGACCTGCTCTGTATCTCCTTCCATCCTTTTGCAGATGGTGCTGTTCCATGACTTGAGTGCTCCCTCAGGGCCATGCTGGGGTGGATGAGGGAAAATAGACTGAGGCTGAACTTGGGCAAAATGGAAATATTGCAGATGGGGCCTCCAGTTGTTTGCAGACTGGAAACACCCCTCTCTTTGGGGGTGATGACTCTCTCCGCAAAGGATGAGGTACACATGCTTTCCACGGAGGCCCAGGTGGCGTCTTAGGTCTGGTCAGCCACCATATTCTGCCCATAGGACACAGTCCTCCCAAACTGGGCAGCTAAAACAGGTAATCCCGAGGAAGGCGTAGAAGGAGAGCACAAGTTTTTTCCCCTTCTCAGTGGTTGCCCCACATCTGTGGAATGATCTGCTGCCTGAGCTCCATCTTGCCCCTTCTTTGGAAACATTTTAAAAACTACTAAAAACATGGCTATTTCATCAGGCCTTCCCGGATTAGTGGAAATTATAATATCTGCTCACTGCTTCCCACCTCCCACCATCTAACTAGAATTTTATTTTGTTTTTAAATTGTGATAATGAAGCTGTATTTTAATAGTATTGCTGCTTTTTTCTTTTTTATCCTTAGATTGTATTATTTGTTGTGTCATTCAGGCTTTTTTTCTTTGGGTTTTAATTTAGTTTCGTTTATTCTTGTGCTAGCTGCCTAGATGCCCTAAGCATATCCAATCTTGCCTGATTTTGGAAGCTAAGCAGGGTCATCCCTGGTTAGTACTTGGATGGGAGACCACCAGGGAATACCAGAATCTGTTACAACTGTAACAACACACACACACACACACACACACACAAACACACACACAAACACACACACACACATTCTTGTGCTACAGCTGTTATCCACCCAGAGTGGCCTTTTAGGTCTGTAGGGTGGGATACAAATACAATCCATCCATCCATCCATACGTACTCATCTGTGGTGAATGAATGCCCATGTGGGAAGTACCTGGAATAGATACTACTGCCACGGGAACCAAAGTTAATGAAACTGCAATGAAGACGGAGTATAAATCCATGCCTTCACAGAATCAATTTATCTGGTGTGCCCTCCGTAATCACAGGGTGCCAAAACCACTAATCGACTGAGTCAAAATGCTATATAAGAACACCTAAGAGTTTCCCAGTGACAGTCGGAGTGCACCGAGGCTCTGCATTTTGCCGCTCCTGTTTATATTAGTTATGAATATCATCACACAAGACCTGTAACAAAATGTTCCCTGGACCATGTTGTAAACTAACGACATCATGCTTGCTACTACCACTAGGAATAAAGTGCAGGGGCAAGTTCAGAGACAGAGTGACATCTCAGCTACTTTGGACTCCATCTAAACATGAAGAAAACTGAGTAGCCAGAGGCTGTGATCACCATGGAACACTCCAAATAAATGAAGGAAACCTAAACGTGGTGGATATCTTCTGGTATCTCGGCTCCCATCTCCAAAGCAATGGTGGCACCAGTGGCAACATGTGAGCAAAGGTAAATGCAGCCTGGTTCTGATGGTGAGAACTCACTTGTGAGCTTTGTGACGGATGAATGCAACCCCATCTCAAATCAAAGATTTACAAGTCAATTGTCTGCCCTGGCACACTGTATGGCACACAGTGCTGGGCAGCAAAAATCAAAATACGTTATGTATGCTTCACTGGATATTGGGTATTTCCCTACACGACCACATGGCAAATGATACTACCTGGCAGCAACAATAACAGAGAAGAGGAGAGAAAGCCAGCTCCACTAGTATGGACATGTCCTCAGAGCAGCACCTCCCACCACTGACAAAACTGCTGCCACCTGGAAATTGATGGCTGTTGGCCACATGAGTGACTAAAATGGAGATGATAGGACACTGTCAATAAGGGCATGTGAATTGTCAATCTGCATCCTGAAGATGCAGTCAATTGGGTAAAGTGGCATTTCAGGTTCAGAAAAATGGACCCTGCACTTGCAGGAAAATGCTAGGAAGAAGAAGAGTTTAGCAATGGGAATATTTATAAAACAACTCTGCTGTTTCCCACAACTTGTGAGCTAGGTTGTTTCCTATTTTTCCACAATCAGCAGCCTGAAAGAAAATAACAGAACATAAAAATGATGTTCTGCTTTAACAGAACATGAAAATGATGGAAAGTGATTCAAGGAAATTAAAATTATAAACCAAATGACACTCTTTCAATATTAAAAAACAGAACAATCTTTCACATGTTCTGTATGTACTTTAGAATCTGATCCCTGATGTTTTAGCCGAAAAACTGAAGGAGGAGGAGACACAGGCATTGACAAAAGAGGAAGGAAAACAGACCTACGCCTTGTAACAAAATGATCTGGTGGTCTGGCAGGCAGGACTGATAAACTGTCTGACACAAAGGACATCCCTACTCTATGACAGAACCAAGAGATGGACAGAAGTAGGAATTTGTCTTAGAAAGAGACAAAGCGTTGGATTCAATCTATCTTGCCCCACACAGATTTAGTTGCACTACCAACTTAAATGAAACTAGGATAAGATTTAGTGGAGGCAAGGGCTGCAGTGACTTTCTTTGTTTTACTCTGAAGCATCATGATGTACACCTCTAGGAACATAGATTAGACCTAAACATTATCTTGCACCAACCATCAAGCTCACAGCAGAAAATAAAATGGCCAGTGCAGAAGTCAATTTTGCAGAGCAAATTTTTCCATGTTTCTAGGCTACTGAAATCTGGCAAGCAGGCAATGGGAAGAAAGGTCAACTGTAAGCCACAACATCACCCAGAGGCAGTAGGTAAGATCACCTATGTGCAGGCAATTGGCAAGTATATCATCAAGTTATTAACCTTCATTCTCTAGATAAGAATATCCTTGATCTGTAATTTAAGTATCTCACCATTAACATTGACCAGTGTCCTCTGGAATGTTTCAGAGAGGAAAACATTGAAAGCGCCACCTACTTTTATATAATGCAGAATAACTATGGCTGCCCTAACTCTGAGTACATTTCTTACTCTACATGGGGGGGGGGGGGAGCACAGACTGTGCAACATGAAAACTGAAAGCCAAAGCTCTTCAATCTCCATTCACCAAGAATTCCAATCGTCAGGTTCTAGATGGAAAACGTAGTCCCACAAATGTTTTGCCACCTTGTTCTCTTTCTCCATTCATGCTCCATCAGAGAACCTGTTTTCCCTATACCTACAAAAATATAATACTTCAAATTATTTCTGAAAACATGCTTTCTGCTAAAAAATCAATATATACATTATGTATCGGAGTCAAGCCTCTGCTGACAACCTGAGTTTGATCCCGGCAGATTCAAGTAGCCAGCTCACGGTTGACTCACAGCCTTCCAATTCTTCCAGGGTCATTTAAATGAGTACCCAGCTGGCTGAGGGGCAAGGTCTTGTTCACATAACTATGTTGTAAACCACCCAGAGTGTGCCTGTGGCCAGTTAAAGAAGGCACTGTAAGAATAAACCGACACCTACATTATGATCTTATCCTTGTACTTTAACCTAAAAGGAGATCTACAACCACTTGTGGGTTCATATATTTTCTCTTTCAAGATACAGATTGGCCAAAACTCTCAGTCTCGTCTCATATCAGAAACACACTTCATTGATCTAGTACCCTATTGCCAGAAAATCTGTTTCCCGTGTAGCACGGCTTCAGATGCATTTTGGTGATCTTCCCAAAGCCGGCAACATGTCCAACCTGTTCACAAGCAAAAGTGGAGCAACTATTGTAGCACGTTCTCCACCATCAGCAAATCCCATCCATAGAAAGATGGGACACAACACAAACAATAAAACAAAGCTATGTTGTTTCCCCTTTTTAAAAAAATCAATTAATGAAAAGATATAAAAACTCCCAACAATCTGTTCACAGTAAGAGATCACACCTATAAAAGTCTTTACGAGTAAATATATATGTTTTTAAAAGTCTCTTCACCAGAAGCCACCATTTAATTTTCTTTGCTGTGATCTTCCTGTTATACTACAGCCTAAATTTTAGAAAGCATTACAGTAGAGCATAAACACCACATACCAAGAGGTTTTATGCTGAACCCTTTACCTGTCTCTGAAACATAAACCACAGGATCCTTCTTTAGAATCGAATCAGGTTTTGAAGTCTGTTTTCTGTCTGAGGGGTTCTTAGACTTCTTTGCTGTCTGCACCTCCTCTTCAGAATCTGCAAATCAACAGTTGCAATATTTATTTCTTCCATACAAAGAATCTTACACTCAGTATTCATCTGTAATTTGTCTTTTAAAAGCTCACTATCATGAGGACATAGTAGGCAAAAAAACCCTGCATACATACTTTCAATAACTATTTTACAGCATACTACTAATTTTTGGCCTTCAACTGTTACAAACTTATACACATCTCTTCACCTATAGAAGTTTATCATTGTTCTTCATAAAAAGAAACAGGAATTACATTCTTCAACTTGTATTTCCAGTTCAGTGGAGTTTAGTACCAGGCTTAAGAATGGCTTGAAATCTCAGATACTCATAGCGAATGAAAACAAGTAATATTGGACTGGACAGGAAAATGTGAGGACGGTCATGGAGGAGGTAAGATCACCTATGTACAGGCAGTCAGCAAGTATATCATCAAGTTATTAACCTGCATTCTCTAGATAAGAATATCCTTGATCTGTAATTTAAGTATCTCACCATAAACATTGACCAGCACTGGCCATTTTATTTTCTGTGATGACAGTCATGGAGGAGTAGGAGAATTGCAAATAAGCAACTCATTATACAGTCCACAGGCCATAATGGATATCATGATTGTAAACCAATATTTTCCATAATACATAATTGAAATTGATTTAAGTGTGGAGACTTCACGCAAGATTTCTGTAAATTTCTCTCCAAATAGCTGTAGCAGATCAAAGCTATCTCACAAGTAAAACCAAACATCAAAACAGCAGTCATAAATGTTACCTGAATCATAGATTATCCTCTTCTTCCTGTTCACCTGTTGCTGCCTGGTATCTTTTTCATGAGATGTATTTTTCACCTGGTTGTAATGGAATTATGAATCAAAACAATGTTGCAATACTATCTCTTGTTTTCCTAGCGTAATACAAAGAAAGAACTATGAAGTGGATTCACTTTCATCATACCCAATTGTCACATGCTGCCCAAGCAACTCATAAGAACAAAATATAATGGGTGCAAGAGATCAGGCCTAATTTTGTTCTCTGGAAGATCCAACAAGGTTCTTTAGACAAACCTCTCAAGTACCAACCAAACTGTACTCCCTCTATTCCATTCATCTGTTACACCACCACCACTGCCACATAAGCACCCTCACAAATATCATTTACAAACACACAGAGAAAAGACCCTACCAGCCCATTTTCTTTCTGGAGCATGACTAAGCAGACCAATGTGACAGCAGGAAAAATTTAGTAGCGTACCACCACCCCCATATCCACCGACTTGCCATCCATGGATTCAGTTACCTGCGGTTGATGAGCAGCGGGCAGTGGGCAGTGGGCTTGGTGGGGTGGGGTGGGGTGGGGTGGCAGGGTGAAACCTGCACCACGCTGCCTGGGTGTGTGTGTGTGGACTGGGTGGTGCTTTCACCCCCAGCACCACACCCATTGGGCAGGGCGGCGGACCAGGCGGCGGGAGAGAGCACCTTTGTGCTGCCCAAAGATGCAGCAGCGCAGCAGACCAGGTGGGGTAAAGATGTGCTGTCCCACTGCCCTTTCCACCAATCTGGGTGCCCAGCGAGAGTGGGTGAGTGCCAGGCGGGAAAGCCATGCTGCACCCCACCATTCCCGCTGAGCAGATCAGCGGACAGGGAGGCAGGAGAGCACCCCTTCACTCCACCTGGTCCGCCACGCTGCTGCACCTTTGGGTGGAGTGGGCAGGACGAAGGCGCTCTCTCCTGCTGCCTGGTCCATCGCCTTTCCCAACAGGAAACGTTAGTGCTGGGGGCAAAAGACACACCGGCACCCCGCCACTCCCTCTGGGCAGGTCAGCAGCCCTTCGCGCTGCCCAGCATTTTGGGGTGTCAGTGGCAAGAGCTTTCGCCACCCCCAACCCCACCACCCCTGTCACCCCTGGATAAGTGTTCTCTCTTATCCATGGCTTTTGGTATCCACGGGGTGGTCCAAAACTGATCCCCCGTGGATATGGGGGTCCTACTGTAAAGTACCACACCCACCACTATTTATTTATTTATTATTTATTTATTTATTGGACTTATATCCCGCCCATCTTCCCAGAGGAACTCTGGGCGGCTTCCAATAGACGAACCAAACAATGGTCGCCAGTACAACATACAGTAAACAGATTCAATAGACAATAAATACAATAACAATCAAAAGACAAATTAAAAGCACTTCTGGCACCCTAACCATTCTAGCAAAAAAGGCTCAATAGCCGCACAGCTAACTTTCCAGAATAAACAAAGATGGCAAATGACGGGAACAAAAAAAAAACAAAACCCAACTGCATAAATTAAACTTGGTCACCAAAGGCCTCTCGAAAGAGCAAGGTTTTAAGAGCTCTACGAAAGGCCAGCAGGGACTCTGTAGAGCGCACATCACTCGGAAGGGCGTTCTACAGCGAAGGGGCCGCCACTGAGAAGGCCCGATTACGGGTGGTGGTTTTCCGGGCCTCTCTTGGGGTAGCAACCCGGAGCGAGTGCGCTCGCAACTTCCGAACTGGACGGGCCGAGGCTGATCGCTGGGCGATCCACTCCGCTCCACTATTGTTTAGCTTGTATGTGAGGAAGTCAATAGAAGGTAGGGAGCTGCAGGATCACAACCACCAGGAAGTAGAGAAGGCCATGAAACCCAGTTTGGCCCAGTTCAGCACGGCATCCACACAGGTGTTCTGCACGCCCTGCATACTCCCCTCCTGTCTCCCCTGCACACTTGCCAATTCCCCAGCCAAAGCATGCTTTCCTCCCCCACCTCCTCATCATCACTGTCCATTCACTGATTGCAATGCCCGCTCCCATCCTCCTGATTCCACTAGCAGCTGTTCACTCAGATGAGGAGGCAGGTCACAGAAGCCAGGGAATGGGTCAGATCTCAGAGGAGGTGGGAGAAGGGAGTGCATGGCACCCTTGGGACACCTGAGTGGATGCTGCATCAATCTGGGTCAAGCCACCAAATGTGGTTCATGACCACTTTCACCGGGATATCTAAGTGGCTAGAGACATGGAGTGAGTATCACGTACAGCAACAGCCCCACGCACCCTGCTGGGATGTTCTGGCTTGCATGCAATTTACTACATAAATGCACCAAACATGAGTGATAAAGAGAAAATCTCAGTCAGAAAAACCATAATTAAAAACAGCTATTTGCATATGGATACACTTTTCTCTTTCAATTAATCTTCCATCACTGGCTTTCTAACTGATATTACTAAAAGGGCTATATTAACCTTTAAACAAACAGCAACAAAGGCAGTGCAAACTCAAAACAACATATATACTCAAAAATGCATAAACTCACTTTGCTTTCCTTCAATTTCAACTTCTCATCTGAAGTCACCTCCTTATTTTGGGACTTCTCATTCTTTTTGGCAGGGTTGCCTTCATGTTTCTTTCCAGGAGCCAAAACCCCAAAGAATTTCCGAATATCCTGGAAGTAGAATTGAATTAAAGGAACAATGAAGCATTTTACAGTCCTTCATTCGGGATAACTATATGCTCATTAACAGCAAAGCTATCTTAAAGCTTACCAGTCCCTTTCTGCTTGAATGGGAGAAGACACCTTTCTGGCCACTATTCCAAACGCTAGCCCACATTGTCCGACAAACACACAGGGACACCGTGGAGTGAACCCAACCCACCAATCTCTTGCCTTGCTATTCATTCTCAATTCATGAACTGGGCTTTTAAAAATATATTGTTATGATAAATACTGCTGCATATTCATCCTCTTTTGAACACAGGGATCAGGAATAATGATGGAACTGGGAAAAGGATTAGTAGGAAAATTTCTTCCCACCATAGAGGAAATGATCATAGCTTTTCCCAGTCTTGTTATCTTTGTACAGGAGCACAGATTCTAGCAAAGAAGATCTGTCAAGACCACCAAACATGCTGTACAGAGAAAGACAGAAAGCAAAAGAGAAGACCAGAACTATGCACCTGGTTTTTTGTGGGAAACGGTAGATGGCACACCACAAACAATTTTCAGATATGTCCTCCAACCAAAACAGGAAAAGCGAATGTGATTGTAAACCCCCTTTGAGAATCAAATGCATACATTTAAGTGGGAAAAGAGGTCTAAGAGCATTTTAAATTGCACATGCAAAATCTATATAAGAATGTCATAAAAAGAGAATGCTGGGGGCCTTGAATTCAAAACCTGGATTAGCTATGGAAGAAGGAATAGCCTTCAGTAGTATCCAAACTCACAAATCTATTGTGAAGATGAATATAACAGATGTTACAATTTAATTGTGCATAACTGTAATGACACGACAACAATGCTGCTAAATGAAACAGGGAGGGTCATGTTATAAATCTGCCAAACTTAGCTCTCCCAAAAGGCATATTCATATTTGTTGGGTTTTGAGATTTGAGGATTTAAGGCTGGCTGCCTAGATTGTTTGTATCATTTATAGAAGATAGATTTCTGAAGATTTCACTTGCAGTCTTGAACTATGCAAAACTCAAAGCGCTCCCTTTCTTTCCTTTCTTTTACCGCCCTCAATATCTACAACTTGATACAATGCCTGAGTTTACTAGTATTCCATTTTCTTTTCAGAAATTAATTTCCGCGAGGCCCATGAGACTTACTCCAAAGTATGCTTGCAACTACGGCAGCAATCATTTACGCAGCAGAGCTGTGTCCTTGCCCTATCCTTCTGAACCCACACTGCTATCAGGCAATTATAGCCAACTTCTGATTAGACAAAATGCCTCCACAAGAGATGCTGGCAGAGTGCCACAGGTGTTGCCCAAGTCAACCTCTGAGAGATAAGGGAGAAATATGCAGACTTATTTTCAAGATAAAGCCCCACAGATCAGCAATCCCGCTATTTTTACAATTTAATTTCAACTAATTATTTTCATATATCCAATTATTTCTGGCCTTTTCAATCACAAGGCTTACCTCTCCCCACAAATAGAATGTTTGAATAACTCTGAAAACACAACATGAGAACTTGGAGAGAAGCAACTGCCTCTCTCCAATGCAGGAATAGGGTGATTAGGTGGAACCCTTTATTGTACCATTTAATAAATAACACCAACTGCAAGCATTCTTGAGTAAGATCTCACTTCTTCAGGCTTTGTGCTGCTCCTTCATTGACAGGGCATAAAAACTGCAGGTCAGAGTCTCAAAAAATTGTGTCAGATGTCCATGCTGAGTCTGTTTGTATGAGGCGAATTAAAGTTAGCTGGGAGGCGTGGTTTCAAGCCCCCTTGGTTGTAGTATGGTTGAAATGTTGTATTCCACACTCCAAACAAACCAGTTTTATACAAGCTCAGTTTAAAAACCATAGGAAATGGAACATGAAGGCACTGGTTCATTTCATATCAAGTAAGTCAAAGGCAAAGCATTAAAGGTTGCTGTACATAAAACAAAACTTCAGCAAGCACACCAGGAGGATACTAAATGAGGAAATGGAACCAACCAAGATAAAAGGCAGCAAAAATGCTCAGATTCCTAATTTAATGAACACAAAGCAAGACCAAGAATTTCACAGAAACTCCAATTCACAATTAGGAATTTTCAGTTTTCTGTTCTTGTGTTTTTAACACTAATATGCAAGATTTAACAGATGTCTTATAAGATGCAAAAGTTACTATGACTACTACTAATGCTACTACAGCTGAAACCAGAGTGAAATACTAATCTAAAGGGACAGGTGGGAAAAAACTGCCATCCAACTCAAACTTTCAAATATAACCAGTTATTTCTGTATAACTCTCCTTCAATGTTTGATATCTTAATCAGATTCCTAGTTAAAGATAACATAATTTAACACAAATACAGCAAAGCTGATAACATATTGGAAAAGAAATATTTGATCTAACACATTTTTCATTAAAACACCTAATTTATTTCATACCTGCTCATAAGCACTTTCCCCAGATATGGCAGCCATCTTAACAGCTGCCATTGAAGGGGGAGCAAGATAGATCCCTCTGAGTGGTTTTTATGAGACAGGAAGGTGTGGCCTGTGACTAACAACTTAGTTAATTCTCTTCTTCCACAGAAAGAAAAGAGAATACTTTTCTAAGGACACATTTTTCTTTTTTTGTCTATGAAAAGCTATAACATTATCCCTTAGTACAGAGTTCTTCTCCAATCAGTAAGTAATACAGTGATACCTTGTATAAAGGAATTAATTCGTTTCAAATGAGATTATGTTAAGCAAATTTTCCTTTATACAAATTCCCATAGGAATGCATTGAAAACGGAGTGATCCCATTTTTATGTTGTACAGATTCTCCCATAGGCGATTATGTTAAGCAAATTTCCCATATCTCCAGACTTTTTTATGTTGTACTGCGATGACCAATGGTTTTTAGCAATAAACTATTACCTATTACCTATGTTGTACAAATTTTATGTTATACAAGCTGTTGGTTATACAAGGGTCCACTGTAGTTACTTTGCACAAATCTAGGATACCTGCTAGGAAGCTTTTCAGTTGAGATGCTTACACAGTACAGGTACTATTGTTTTTTAAGCATTATCTTGACTATGCTTCAAATATCAGTGTAAGCCATATCAAAATTAGAACGAACATGCTGCTTTGCTAGTAAATGTTTTACTTCTTCTAGTTACTAATATCTCTTCTTACTTCTCCCTGAAAACCTATGCCTAATATTTACTAATGTGGTTTACAACATAATACTTTCTACATCACACAGACTGTTTAAAGAAGATTTGGGAAATATAGTCAGTGGTTGATAGTCCTGGGTCCACCGAGGGCACCTCTGTAATTCATAAAGCCTTTTTAATGGTGGAAATAGGATCTTACCAGACTCAGACAAACCTTTATTGGCATAAAAGGGAATTTTTAAAAAATCATACACAAACTTTTTTTAATGCCCCACACATACAAAATGGGGGGGGACCTAAAACACAAAAATATTCAGCTGAAAATGAGGCTTCACTTTCTCACAATTGAGCTGACAAAATCTGCAATTCTTTCCAGAATGTCAGGCACGTGCACAGATACATAAAACGGACTTTATCCACATCAGATTTTCCCCTTCAGTTTTAATAGGACCGGTATAACATATTTGGAATGATCAGTATGATGTAGCGGTCAGTACAAAAACATGACAGGAAGAGTTCCCAGTGCAGCCTGCTCACATGAGCAATGTCTTTTGAGGAAAGGGATTCTGAACCTATAGTACAGAAAGGTTGCAGGCATGACACTGCACCTGGCAAGAGAGAATTCCCTGTCTTTTTGTGGGTATGTAAGCAGTGAAAGGACAGCAGCTGGTTTTCCAGTCTTAAAGGAGATGTGGGAAAACAGTGATGAACAGGTCTTATTGGCTGCACTCCAGTTCCTGGAATTCAATGTTCAAAATTCTTCTTTTGATTATTTGGAAAGTCTGCCCTGGATTTAGTAAGCCCAAGGAGTCACTAGCTAAGCCTGTCCTTTCCAATTTTTTTAAACAGGGCAGTATTCCCAAAGGGTAGGATCTCACTACAAAACAGTAAGGTTATTCTCAGGAAAAAAACCTATTCAGCCTTAATATTTGCTGCTTGGAATCTTAAAATGACTGCTAATCATGTGTGTAATTCAGATTTTATAAGATAACGAGGCAAGTGTATCTTAGCAAGGGAGGTCATACAAGAAAAATCTTTAGCTTTGCTTACTTATTTAACAGACCAAAAAGCTACAAGACAGTATTTTATACAAGGCAAGCCTTCTGCACAGCTACTGCTTCTCAAAGGACACTGAGTTATACAGCATGTACACTGTTACATGTAATTAATACAATGATTTGATAAGTAGGCCCTTTCAAATATTTATTGAATATGCATCCAATTTTTATTTGAGAGCAAGACCACGGCTATACACATACAGTTTCATCATCTATGTACTGGAGTGAAATATAGATTTGTAGTGTCTGTGAAGATTCTCAGTCATCCAGGTGAGTTTATCTGGAAGTTGAGTCATGGCAACTGGACTTCTTTTTAAGAGATTGAAACATTTCGATACGAAGCTGCTTGGATGAGTAGTGAAATGTTTCAATCTCTCAAGAAAAATAATCCAGTTGCCATGACTCAACTTCCAGATTTATTTATAGTGTATACATAACCCCGAGAAGACCAAGGTGATGTTCTTCGGGAGTTCCCCATCCAGATATGGAGGCCCCCTCCCCAGCCTGGAGGGTGTTTCCCTTCAGCTGGCGGACAAGGTTCGGAATCTGGGTGTGGTTCTGGATCCAGCCCTTTCCATGGAAGCCCAGGTGGCTGCCATGACCAGAACTGCTTTTTACCACCTTTCCCAAATTGCCCAGATCCACCCATATCTAGACGGCAACTCCCTGAGAACTGTAGTGCAAGGGTTGGTGATCTCGAGGCTGGACTACTGCAACGCTCTCCAGATGGGGCTGCCCTTGACTCTCCTCCGGCGCCTGCAGCAGGTGCAAAATGAGGCAGCCAGGCTGGTGGCGCGTGTGCGCTGTCATGACCACATCACCCCAGTCCTGGCTCGCTTGCATTGGCTACCCGTTGCATCCCGGATCAGATTCAAGGTCTTGATTTTAGTTTATAAAACCCTCCATGGCTTGGGACCGGACTACCTGTCAGAGCGGATCGCCCAGCGATCAACCTCGGCCCGTCCAATTCGGCAGTCGCGGGCGCACTCGCTTCGGGTGGCCACCCCCAGAGAAGCCCGAAAAACTTCCACTCAGAACCCGGCCTTCTCGGTGGCCTCCCCATCTCTTTGGAATCGTCTACCAAGCGAAGGGCGCTCTGCAGAGTCCCTGTCGGCCTTGCAGAGCGTTAAAAACCTTGCTCTTCTGTGAGGCCTATGGTGACCTAGTTTAGTTTTCTTTTCTTTTCTTTTTGTCCCGCCATCTGTTTATTTGCTCAGTCAGCGAGTTGCTTAGCCGTTGAGCTAGCTGCAAGTTTTTATGCCAAGGGTGCTCATTCTGTTTTTTAAATTGCTGTGGTCTGTCCACATGTTTTCTTGTTTTGTCTTGTGTACCTACCTTGTGATCTACGTTTAGCTGATTTGTTCAGCTCTTTGTAAGCCGCCCAGAGTTCCCATGGGAAGATGGGCGGGATAGAAATTCAATAAATAGATAAATAAAATAATAAAATAAGTGAATCCGTTGGTATTTGGGAATGGATGTATGTCTATTCAGTATGCATGTATTTTTCAACATCTAGTCATTGTTTTGGATGAAAACACCTCAAAACATACATGTCAAATGCATCATGTAATTTCTGCTATCCTTCTCAAGGAAAAAAGAGACACCATATCTGGTCCACCCCTTAGTCCACTTCACATAAACACTTTTTAAAGTATACACAGACCTTTAAAGCCCAGGTGTAAAATAGATGCACGTGTGTGGCAAATTAATTTTCCAAACTCTTGTACAGTGGTACTGTACCTTGTATAAAGGAATTAATTGGTTCCAAATGAAATTGTGTTAAGCAAATTTTCCTTTATACAAATTTCCCATATGAATGCATTTATTTATTTATTTATTTATTTATTTTAGAGCTTATATACCGCCCGTCTTCCGGGAGGAACTCCGGGCGGTTTACAACAAAAACAACATTGAGAACAGAGTGATCCCATTTTTATGTTGTACAGATTCGCCCCATAAGGGATTCTGTTAAGCAAATGTTCCCTATCTCCGGAATTTTTATGTTGTACAAGTTTTATGTTATACAAACTGTTTGTTATACAAGGGTCCACTGTATTATACAGGCACTTGATTTGCTGTTGGCTCCCTATGGAGCCTTTATTTGCTGATAGGCCCATTTGCTACTGAGTTACAGTTGGTGTCAACTCCAGGAGTCCCTCTCTGATCACCGGCCAAACTACCTAGGAGCAGAAATCTAACAATATTTCAGACATCAAGTTTCGGGAACACTGGTGAAATATGTGAAATGCTTCCCTAGACCTTTCCTAAGTAAATCTCATGCCAATAAAGAAAGAACTAGCAAGCTGGTTTTGCCCTGAGAAACGTCTGCTGTAAGTTTGTGATCGGGAAACTTTTGGTCCTCCAGAAGTTTGCAACGACACATCCCACGATCCTGCAAGATCACAGATTGAAGCTGGTGGAAGTTGCAGGTCAGTCTCTCCGCAACTCAAGAGCCTCCACCCCACTCCACCGTAGTTTCTGAAAAAACTCATGGGGCTTTTGAAATCTGGGGGTTTGATTTCAAAATCCAGCTATTCCACTGAAACATTCCACTAAACGAGCTGGTTGGGGAGG
>JAHTLZ010000030.1:4422301-4484577 GCA_023846285.1 Phrynocephalus versicolor | reverse complement strand
TCCCCGGACCCTTCCGGCTCACTTCGCGCCAACGACTCACGGCGAGGCCGAGAGCGCAGGCGCGCGGTGATGTCGTCATAGGAAGGGCATGAGGCCGGGAGGGAAGGCGTGAGTAAACAACGTCGCCGCCCACTCGCGTCACAAGTGTTTTCGGCCAATCGCCGCTGGCGGAGATGGCGGCTTTGGCAATGGGACCGGGTGGGGGAGGAGGGTAGCGGGAGCACACGAGGGATGAGCCACACACAACACGCCGGGCCCAGAGCGAGGGAACCCCGTGGGTCTCCCGATGGGGGTCAGGCGGCAACGCCGCTCAGCCTTAACCAGCACAGCCAGTAAAAACGAAAACACAAATGCCACCTGCTCGTTCCTCTCTTACTGGCCGTGCAAGGTATCCGCGCAAAGCTCTCTCTCCCTGCGCGAGTATACCAAAAGCTCCGAACTAATTTTTTTTTCATTGTCAACATTCAAATTGTGTAGTTTGAAAGCTTGCATTGTTTGTTTTTATTTTTATTAGTGGTCCATAAAGGTATCGCCTGTAACCTATTTCTTCCGCAGTCGTGTTTTTTGCTTTCTTTCCATGTTGAGGCGCAGTCTTGCGTTGGCACTTTTATGCCCCCCCCCCTTTTCCCCGAAAGTCGTTTCAAGCCCTGGCTGCTTTCTGGCAATAAGATAGTGTCGTCTGCATATTTTGTTGCTGTTTCTTCCACCAGTTTTCTCTTCTCCTTCATAGGAATGTAGCCAGGGGTGCAGTATTATATTTATTTTATATCTTCTGCATATAGATTGAACAGATAAGTGCACCCTTGTCTGATAGCGTTGCCTACAGGAAATCATACTGTTTCTCCAGAGCATGGCCTGACAGTGGCTTTCGTCCACAATATAAGTTACACATCAGGGCAAGCAAGTGTGAAAACATCTAGTTCTTTCAAAGCCGCCAATCATTTCTCACCCTGATTTTCTCAGTGACTTTCTTGTCAAACTTTGTGACTTATAGACAAGAGTAAATGAGGGCCCTTATTGTAAAAAAATAAGCAATGATGAGTGATGTAGTTGGAAGAGGGCATGTCCAAAAAGAACCAGGATGATGGAACTTAATTAATTGGCAATGATTGCAAAAATATGGGAAGTGAATATACTGTATATACATTTACTCAGAACTGTCAAGAATATAACAGCCTGGTTTCCCCTAATCTCAAGTGCAGTGTTCTAGCCAACCAATGTTTATGCTGTACTTGTGCCACATATAAAAATATCTGCTTAATCGGAGGTGAGTGATTCGTTATTTTTGTATTCCTCTTTTTTCTTACAGATAATGTTTAAATCCCCTCCATGACTTTCCCTCTCTGTTATTTAATTATTTAACCCCTTTTGCTAATCATCTCTTCAAATTCATATTCATGATTATATTTAATGTATATACTGTATTTTCTTGTTCTTTGCTATCTGTATTTGATAATTACATTTTTATAGGCAAAAGTTGATTGGTTTTCAGCAAAAGGAAAGGAAAGGATAATAAAAGAGGGAAAAGGAAGATTAATATTGATTTGCTACCTTTTGGTTCTGCTTATACTGTATATGCTTAACAGGTTTCACAGCTCTTTACAGAACACGTTGCACTTTTCAGTTTTGCATGCCCAAATATTAATTTATAGTATTTATATCCTCTTTTTCAGGGGAACATTATGGTTATAAAAAGTAATTGCCGTTTAGAACATGCTGAGAATCTGAAATCATATATTACTATGACTTAAATCAGGAAGTCTTTTTGTATGCAATTCCTCCTTTATAAATAAACATATCTTTTATAAATCAATTGTAATGTTAATTTGTGGTGTTATTAATCAGATATAGTTGTTATATTTCTGTGCTATGTGAAATCTTGATTCCTTCCAAATCCCTCACAAGTTTGTTTCTGAGATGGCCTTGCAGAAATCACTCTGAATCATATAAATTAATATACAGTAATTAAATGTACAGCATAGTTACCACTTCCATTGAGATACTGGCTTTTCCTTTGATCCCACAACAGCAGGGTTGTAAACTATAAAAGTGCTAATCATCATCATCATCATCATGTCACAAACGTGTTCATGTGTATCGTGAGAAGTATCAAAAGGGAGTATAAGAAGAATCTGTTGAAAGAAAATAAGGATGTTGTGTAGGAAAAGCAATATATATGTAATGCTATGCCTGTACTGGCAGAAGTGGGAGAGATGACGCCTTCTCTTTCCAGTATGCCTTTATGTGCCTTAAAGACTTGCCCCAAAGGACTGGGAAACTTCAAAGAGGCTAGCACTAGTATCACGTTGGATTCATCACAGAAATGATGTACTGTAGTTCCCAAGGGAAAACATTGAAAGCTCAATTCCAAACATGTTGTCCCATTCACTGTTTTTTAATTTTTTTTTGTAAGGAACCCATACAAAGCAAAGTGTTCTGCTTATATACCGCCCCATACCACTTCATGTAGTCTCTGGGCAGTTTACAAGTTTAATTACAGTATGCAGGCTCCGCATTGCCCCACCACCACCAGGAAGCTGGGTATTCATTTTACCGACTTCGGAAGGATGGAAGGCTGAGTCAACCTTGAGCCTGCTACCTGGGATTGAACCCCAGGTCGCGAGCACAGTTTTACCTGCAGTACAGGCATTTAACCACTGTGCCATGACGCTCTTACTACTACTACTACTACTACTACTACTACAAGCGTTGAACTGCAAAGCTGGAAGGGACCCTTTGGATCATCAAGTCCAATCCCTCTCAAGGGGCCAACTTCTGGCTCCACAGACAGAGACCTAATACATAAAATATTTTTTCATGTGGGAAAAAGCACAGTGGCTGGTTTAATCGCTCATTAAGAAAAAGAAGTGGAAGTAATTTGGAGAGACACATGAGATGTAGTCACAAGGTATGTATGTTACCCTGTATGGTACAGGATGCATATTTTTATTTTATTTCCTCTTCAGAAGAACTGGCTCATAAGGTGGCTTACAAAAACATTAAAATATTAAAACATTAATGAAAATAATAATTTAAATGTGTTATACAGGAAGAAATAATATCGGTATCATACAAAACTTTTTGCATAAATAGTAGAAATATTCAGATGGATTTTCTGGATTGGTAAAATTGATAACAGCTTTCATAAAATCTGAAAACAAACAAGAAAAGATTCATAATTTTGCAGAAAACAGAACCTGTGATAATTAGTATGTTTGGGGCTTAATTCCTTTTCATTTACTAACTGTTGTCTCTTGGGCAGTATCACAACTGTAATGTCAAACGGTTAAAAATAGCCAGTATCTTAAAACTTTATTTATTCATATATTGAAGCAGTGTTTGCTGCTTAATTGTTTGTGGATTCCGTCATTATGCTCAAGTTACATCCAGTCTGAACACTTTACTTCTAGTATCTCTTTGGTGCTTCCCATTATGTAGTTGAACAGTCACATCCCTCAGAGACCAGTTGTGCAAACCAATGCAAAGGCAAGCAATGGCATGCAAATATACTGGAAAGAACGAAGTGCCAACTACTGGCAATCTTGCTGTGCAATCTGCAGTGGCCAGAGAGTGTTGCACCTGTTCTGGGCAAAGCATTCTACATTTGACACCTGCGAGGCCCAACAGACCCGGCTAGCACCTTAGACGTGTGTGTATCTTTGCCATGATTCTTTGCTGCACGGATGCAGACTCTGTTTTTTAACCATTCAACATTTGAACACTGCTGGCTGAAAGCAAACATTAACCTGTTCCTTTCCAGCGCCCCCACAACAACATCTCACTTTATTTGCTCCAAGTGCCATTCAGTTATGCATAGCCATAGTTAGGTTTCCATCATAAACTTTTCCGTTGTTTAAAAAAAATCCCGCTGAAATATTTCCCACTTCTTTTCTGTGGTTATTTCCTCAGCAAAGATGTGAAAATGGGGAAAGAAATGTCAAACTGTGCAGTACAAATCTTTCAACTGCAGTCTGGGCAGAATTTCTGCTGCTGTAACTAGAAGAAGATAGAACAACCTGAAGGCTTGCCCCATGGCCATTTTGCTCTATACCTCAGTCTGTGAAATATCACTAATGCAGGGGAAACCTTAATTAAAACATCACTTTTAAAGTATGGAAAATGTATAAACATTATATATTGCTGTCAAGATGTATATCCATTTTGATTATATGTGCCAAAGCAGGCAACACGTGTGTCCCATTCTGCACTTCCCTGAACCCAAATGTGGCAGCTTGCCTTCACTGATTTCCATATGCTGTTGTGCCGGTGATTCTGAAGTCAAAGAAGGAAGTCCTAACCTGTGAAAGCTGGTGCCTCCAGAAATTTGTCTATCATGAGCCACGAAACAACTTACTGTTTCTCCCGCAGCAGGTACTGGAAACAATTTCTGGTGGCCTTGGCTGCTAAAAGTTCCAGATTATTTGTTAAAAGAATGCCAGTTTGTTCTTGAGATAAATTGTGTCGAAAATCCATCCTCCTCGCTTCTCTTCAAATGGAATTGAATCAGCAATTGGCATCCCCTGACAGCCAGCCGGCATGACTGCTCGCGCAGACATGTGGAGCAACTGTGAATTGATTGAGAAGCATTAATGAGAGCAGCTTTTTTTCCTGCAGCAACAAAAGACCCCCACGTAGGTGTCCCACATGTTATAAGAAGGGGACTCCTTGGGATTATTTTGCCTTTTTCTTTCCTTTCAAGTGACTGATCCTAAGTCCTGTAGTTCAAGCTAATGATTAACAGAGTTTTACAGTCGCAAGGTTTTTGCTGAAGCTTTGATAAGACGCTCCCGCAGTTAGTGGCAAATGGAGACAAGCTATGCAGCTGGGATCCCGGGGAGTGAATGGATTTTCTCCACAGACTCTAATAAGAAATGTGACTTCTAATATATGCTTCAGAATTACACCATGTTTACTCAACGAACCAAAGGATCCAGAGCTGTGTGGATATTTATCTTTCTGCAAACCGTTACAGGACTTGACAGGACTGGAAGAACTGTATGGGAGAAAGAGTCCGGATTGAGTCCAGTTAATGAAACCCAGATGTTCCTGCATGACACTTTCCCCCCAAAGTTCCTCTGGGGTGTGGGAACCGGTGCCTTTCAAGTGGAGGGCAGCCAGAGGAACGATGGAAAGGGACCCTCAATATGGGACCACTTCATTCATTCACAAGCTGAATACTTCCAAACAGATGAAACCAGTGACAGCTACAATCTTCTGGAAAAAGATGTATCCGCTCTGGATTTTTTGGGAGTTTCTTCTTACTATTTTTCCATTTCTTGGCCAAGGCTTTTCCCCACTGGGATGGTAACAGCTGTCAATGAAAAAGGTCTCCGCTACTACAACAGCCTACTCGATGCTCTCACCCGCCGACACATTGAGCCTGTGGTCACGCTTTTCCACTGGGATTTGCCTTGGGCCCTACAAGAGAAATATGGGGGCTGGAAAAATGACTCTCTGGTTGACATATTCAATGACTATGCCACTTTTTGCTTTCAAGCATTTGGAGATCGGGTGAAGTACTGGATTACCATCCACAATCCTTACTTAGCTGCTTGGCATGGGTATGGCACAGGGATCCATGCTCCTGGGGAGAGACAGGAAAGAGAAGTCTACATGGTAGGACATAATCTGATCAAGGTAAAGTACAAATAGATGTTATTTCTTTGGAGATCAAGAATCCCTCCAGCGACTATCAGAAAGAAAGATAGTATGAGAATATAATGTGATTCACAGCAAGCTTTGAAAGAGGGTTGCTTATGCACAGCCCTTGGAAATAAATACTGTACTACTACAGTGGTACCTTGTATAAAGGAATTAATTCGTTCCAAATGAAATTCTGTTAAGCAAATTTTCCTCTATATAAATTTACCACAGGAATGCATTGAAAATGGAGTAATCCCTAATCGCACCATTTTTATGTTGTACGGATTCGCCCCATAGGTGATTCTGTTAAGCAAATTTCCCCTAACTCTGGAATTTTTTATGTTGTACAGATTTTATGTTATACAAACCGTTTGTTGTACGAGGGTCCTCTGTACTTATTTTCTGGTAGCCTAAAAGCCTGGAGAAAGTAAATAAGCCTTCTTTTGTGTTTCTTGGAAATATAATTGTTTCAATTCTTTAAAGGGAAATGCAGTAACATGTTCAGATAGGAACCAGGCAAAGCTAGGAAAGCTATTTTGCATCAGACCAGGTTGACCATACAGTCCTGTACTGACTTTTCTAAGTGGTGATGGCACTCACTGGTATCAGGCAGAAGTTTTTCTGCTCATCAGCTACCTGGTTCTTTCTAGCTGAAGATGGCAATGATTGAACCTGGGACTTTTTGTCTGTGGAACACATTTGCTCTCGGACAGAGATCTACTCCTGTTCAAAAAGTTGACAACTTCTATGTTCTACCAATTTCAGTTGTTAGGTCAAGTATTTTCATCAGTCATTTTCATCAGGAAGTGCATTTAATTGGATGTTTTTCTGTCTTACCTCTGAGTAGTACCATCACATTCTCAGTCAGATCTTCAGTGCTTCAGATTTCTTTCTTTGGTGGGAGGTGATGACCCTTGGCATCCCTTCCAGGTCTACTTTATTCCTTTTAGTTGGATTGTGCATTTAATTGCATTTCATCTCCTCGAAAGATTGCTCTTCCTTTCAACTTAGTTTGCCTCATCCCATAATTATATCCCGCATGTGATGAGGTTATTTGGGCATCATAAAAACAGATTAAGTAATCCTAAATATGACAAATTATAGCTGGACAAAGTAACCATAAACAAAGAATAACTAAATATATGTTCTAGACTGATAAAATCACATTGCAAATAGTGTCCACTATACTGAACTAACAAGGCTACCAAGCTCTTTTTAATTGTTTGTAGTGAAACAACCTTTATGTCAATATTTAAGAACTGCAGATTGACGTCAAGCCACTTCTGTTTTTCTAGATGTTTAATTTGTTAATGATGCATTTATGTCCATAGCTCTTCCTTACTGCATTTAATTATACCTTCAAAACAAGTTATCTTTCTGTTGACTTAGTTAATGTCTAGTGAAATCAGAGCTCTTCTAAAATTACATCAAACTCTGCATCTATTTATAGACATACACAGCATCATATGAGATTCCTCTGTTGTTGGTTAGATAGGTTAACAATAGAATGATCTCATAATAGGATCACAGTGACAACAGAATATTCTATGTTCTGTTATCATTGAGTCATCTTGTACTTCCTGTTGGTAGTGTTACTGCCAAAGGGAATAAGTTGTTTGTCTGAAAAGAACAGAATAGAATAATCAGTCAGAGATGGCATGCCTTCTGCATGTGATAATATACTGTTGGACTTCAACACTGATCAGCCTATGGTAGTATAAACAGTGAAGGGGAGCCATAGGTGCTACAATGATTAGACACATTCACACTCTCTTAACAATAGTGTTGCAAAGATACTGGATTTTTTTAAACATAGGTTTTATTATTGTTCATAAAAGTAAGTAACCTTACAATTTCACACACAACATGGTTCAAGCCTCTTGCTCGTTCCATGACTCATTATGATGGTTCACCACCTTTTCAAATACCATTTAATCATAGTAGACAGGAAAATCAAATTAGAGGCAATGAAGTATATTCATGGCTGTCAGATACTCTCCAGTAGGTTCATTGACATCACAGACTTTTTCTTCCTGGACAGATATGTGGGAAATGGGAACAGTCACCTACCCATGTACTGTAGTATGATGACTGCAAATCAATTGATGTTCATGGATCAACCACCAGCCATGGACATAGTAAGATTTTATTGCTGTTTTCTTTAACAGAATACACATATGTGTTTCAAGACAAGAAAGAATTAAATCAGTAGCATTCTAGCTTCCTGACAGATATTTCCATTAAGCCTTCTGTGATATTTATGGCAGGTTTTATTTTATAAAAATCTTGTAGTCATGGGTTTTCCAAAGTTGTTACAGAATTACAATAGGAAATGCTGTCAGTATTGGTCTTAAAACATCAGTATTGTTGGCCAGCTTTCCTCTGTTTGGTAGAAGCGAGATCATTTCTACTAAAATTTCTACCTGTCTTTATAAAAGACATGCCTTGATGGTGATAGCAGTTCTGAGGGAGTGGCAGCTCCATTAACCAGTTGAAATAGATTAGGATCTATCTGTAGAGCATGTCTGGGGCTGGGGTGTTGTGCTGTGCATGTCTGTATTTCATGAATAAATAAGGATTCCCACCTCAGTAATTCTCAAGCCTTCCTATCTTGTGTTCACCAGTCTTGAGTCAGATCCTACTATGATTTTTAAAAAGCCCTTTCAAAGAAGGATATCTATATGTTTATAGTCATTCTATTTATACAGTTGTTTACAATAAATCAGAGGGTGGGGGGAACATGTTATTAGGAAAAACCATCAATGTCCAAAGTCACTAGTAGTATACCAGGTCACTAATGGATAGATAATGCATGGCAGATAGAGTTCATATGTCACACTTTTAAAAAGGCAAGGGAAAGGAGAACAAATTAGTAAATGTTACATGTATCCCAAGCATGTAGAGATACAGATACCACTGTAGTCGCAAATCACTGTTCTACATTACCCTGACTTCTGTTGCTTTGTAGTTTTATTGCAGGTAAGTTAGAAGGTCATCACATAGGGTGAGAAGTCCTCTCATCAAATCCACAGATAAAAGTGACAAAAACATGCAGCATGTACTTTCTTTTTATGGTAAATGTTCATGTTTTGATCTTCATAGGGATTGGTGGGGTTCTCTACCTGTCTGACACAAATAGATAAGAATTGTTTTGCCAACAACAGCTGAATGAGTCAGCTGGACTTTTCCCTAATCACTTAGTTTCTTGCAGGGTAAGGTGAATGTTTCTTTCTGTTTAACCCATGCCCTTCACAATATTGCGGTTGATGATTGTTTAAAATATACTAAAATACAACATAAACAGCAGAATTTGGGAAATATGAATTGCATTAGGGGATTTGAGTGATACTTTTTCTCCAGAGCTATTTAAAGCATAGAAGGAATTCCCAATTTTTCTCCTGCTCATCAAGTTTGTATCTTGTGGTTAGAAGAGGAAAGAGGAAGTCTATGCACTTGCATGGGCACATTGAGTTTTTATTGCTCTTTTAACCACAGCTGCTTGTTAACAGTCTAAGAACAACAGAGCTGGAAGCGATCCTATGGATCATCAAGCCCCAGCCCTGCCAGGGAGGCACTCTGGTGAATTAAACTCTCCACCTTATGCCATAGACTTAAAATGTCTGCCATGTGAAAGAGAGAAGTACATTTAAAAAAACAGCAAATTGCAAGGTCCCTATGAGTGCCCAGAAAGTTTTGAGTCCTGGATTCTGGTCATGTTTGCCAATGTAGCATAAGAGAGACAGATTTCTCAGGTGGTGGAAGGGGGACACATACAGTTGCTTTCCCAGCTGTTTCCATCTTAGGATTCAGGTACTGAAAATGTTTGGGTTTTGTGGACACTTAACTTGGGCACTGTCTCCACAAGCACCATAAGTAGTACCATTGTCTTCTACCCGATTGCCCATTCCACCAGGCATCACCTGTCTGCAGACATTATTCATGTGATGCACATTGGTGTCCCTGCTGCTTGAGTTGCAGCATTTGTGTGAGTATGTGGTGAGTAGGGGAGAGGCAGACTGATAAGCAGGTGGCAGTGGAGTATGGGAAGACTGAGCTAGGTGTGCCATATGAGCTGCACCATATTGCCTATACCAGCCTGCTCAGGTGCTAGTTGCTGTCCATTCACTCATTGTTAGTGCAGAAGGACAACTGTCAGTCTGTCTGGCTTTTGTAAATGGAAGAAAGGAACTATAATATTATTCACCTCTTGGGCAAGTTGCTCTGGGAGTGTACAGCCCGCCCAAGGCTGCACAGGTTGGCTCATCTCCTGAGATGCACCATGGAAAAATTAAACTCCTGACACCTGGCTCTATAGCCAGAGAACATACTGCTACTATTTCCAGATTTATTGCCTCATATTACCAGTATGATTTTGTTCTCCGTGGTGGATAACAAAGCTGGTAGCTGGAATAAAATTCCTTAGATACCAGATTCCACTAATAGTTAAATTAAGAATACATATTATGGTAGGGATATTGATTACAATATAATGATATAATCACATTAAGAAACAAGTGCTTAGTGTTTGTGCAGTAGCAATAAGCTAAAGAAATTTCTACTTAGTTTAAAAATTAAAATTAATCCAATACTGAATGAATGCTTTTTGTGTCATTTATCACAAGAAACGAAGAAAATTGCACAGTAAAACCAAGGATTATGAAGTCCATTGTAATACAGCTATTATCCATTATCTATTACCCATTACCTGTTAAACTGTTATTATCTAACGACTTGCCACAAAGTAATTTTTTTTAAACTGTAGGGGATCTACATGTTGCTGGTTGTGTAATAATAAAGCCCGTTATTTGCAGCAATCTCTTCTATTATGGGCTGTTCTTTCCATAAATATTTGTGGGCATGTACAGATAAATATATGAAAAAACAGAGGGTTTTTGAAATAAACTCTGCTACTTGTCCCCTTCTGCACATTCTTTGGACAAAGACATATGAATCAGTGGCCATCTGCTGCGACAATGATGCTGTTCTCCAGGTAGAACCTGCGTATTAGGACTCAACAATTGTCTAATAGAAAGATAGGCTACAGTGACCCTCCAGGAATTTTGGTCTGTAATTCCCAGAATCCCTTGGCACTCCCCTTGCTGGATTGAAGTGTTTAAAGTTCTGGGCTGAAAAAATATGGAGGGCCACTGTTGTTCACCCTGCTTTTCATACAAAAGTGTTACAATAGTGTAAACTGTATACAGTACCGTACATGGAAATATACAAAATCTGAGGCGGGGGGATGAGAATATATGACAATTAGATTTTCTTCTCTTTACCATAGAAGGATTCAGATAAAATGTTAGTTATCTAGTAACCAGTAAAGTTACTAGGAGTTGACTGCCTAATCCATGGTATCTAGTCAGCACAAGACCTTTGAAACTTTGAAAGGTATTGTCTTGAGTTGGTCCTAGGCTTAATAAGAATAAAAGACAGGCCTTGGTCAGTCAACACAGTATCGGCTTGACCATCTCATTTCTTTTCCACGATAGGGAAAGCAACTCAAGATAATCTTTTGCCTATGCCCAAATATTATATATAGTCAATACTCATTTTAACTGTGAATGTCACTAGCAGTTGATATCTTCTACTTATAAAGTGTTCTGCAAGGATTTGGTGACTTGGTATATTTATAAATATTTTTCTTTTCATGCAGATAATTTCATTTACTCAGAGAGCATCTACAAATGTGATTCTGTACCCTCATTTTAAAAAAATTAAATCCTGTTTAGGAAGTATCTATATCAGTAGACGAGCTGCCTAGATGCCCTAAGCACATCTGCTCTCGCTTGATTTCGGAAGCTAAGCAGGGTCGGCCTGGTTAGTACTTGGATGGGAGACCACCAGGGAATACCAGGTGCTGTAGGCGCCTGGAGTAGGAACTTGCAAGCCACTCCAGTAACGCCTGCCAAGAAAACTCCCATGTCCATGGAGTCACGTAGAGTCGGTCAACGACACAACACACACACATATCAGTAGACCCCCAGATCCTACAAGTAAAGAAATTTATTTTCAAGTATATAACATATTAAGATATTCAGGTCATAGCAATATTCATAGGATGATCAGAACTAAGAAAGAGAATTCCGCATACCAATTTCTTAGGTGCAGTTTCTTACATGGTCTTATAAACACTTTTTTGCTATTAAGGTTATGATCAGTCAATCTGATAGAGCTGGAAATAGTTGCTTTGCTGAGAGTGATCTCTGTTAAAGCAGTTGTCCTGTCCCTACAGGAATAACTCTAAGAAAGAAATAACACAAGTAACTGCAAAAAGATCCATCTTGGGTATGGAGCAAGTTGGGCTGGTTCCCACTCACATTGTGTTGCACAGGACTTTGCCACAAACAATCCAAAATGCAAGCTACAGTATTTCTCTGACAGATCACACCCGAAATCCCATACAATTTCCTTTTGAGCATATTATAGACATTCAATTGTGAACATTCAAATGTAAGGAGTGATGTAAGTGTGTTTTGCTTATTTTTTGTTTGTTGTTTGTTTGTTTTGGCTACCTTCCCTTTAATGTTTAACGAAAAGAAATGAAGTATCATGTGGCCATTTTGAAACAGATGTAATAAACTGTAGTGCAATCCAGTGTTTTTGTTTGTTTGTTCAAAAGCATTCCATATCAGGAATTTGTTCTTGTGTTCCTCAGTGATGCAGAAAAGCAGATACAAGCTGTTGTGTACCACAGTATTTGTAATACTTCAAAAATAATATTTGGGTATATTCCTAGCTTCTACAAGAATTCCTTTATGGTTTAAAATTAACTCATTTAGTATTATACATTGACTGAAGCAATAAGAAGAAAATGTGAAGAAATTATTGCCATATGTATCCAGGACAAAATGCCTCTTATTGATTGGAACTCTACTATCAGCCTTAACATTTGGCCTTGTTCTTCAAGGTATGCAATGGTTTAAGCATTAAATAGCACCTGGTGGGGAGAAGGCATCAATTTTGTTATCACAATTTGCTCAAAAATAATATATAGTTAATAATCTGTTGCTGTATATCATTCAGAGTGGAGGCAGGACAAGATGTTGAGTACCAGGAAAAGAAAGTGACAATATATCCTCCAAAGAAGAAAATATGATTCCCTTCCAACGCCCTGATCCTGATTTTATTTACAGAGATTGCAATGGTTCCAGTTTATTTTCACAGCAACTCTGCGCAGGCTAAACTCAAGGTCATCTATTGAGTGTTATGACTGATATGATTCATCAGTACATGGCTGATGCCGATGTGTCCCTTCCCATTCAACTCAAAGGTCATATACGCATCTAGAACTTAATCAAATGTCCTGCCCTAAACTATAGCACTGGAAGCCCATAAAACAGCTGATACCGGGTCATGCCACATTGCTAATCCAAAAGGCTGCACAGTATTCCAGAGTATTCCCCAAACTGCCACCTCTCTTAGACTCTGTTCCACACGTAGTTACCTTTGGAGATTAGACGTGCTCAACTAGTGACAGTTTCCACATAAAATGATGTTTAAGCAGAACTGGTTTACAAAGTCATTGGTGAACTAGCTCAAATAAGTGTTTCCCAATTTCTGTCAGCATTTTCCTCTGTGTGTGAAGAGATGTCCTCTTCATCCCAAGTCAAAGATGCAAGCCTCAGAGATAATCTCCAGATAATCAGACAGGCATTTTTAACTGTGGAGGAGAGGTCAAATTGCCTCACATAAGTCAAATACATTTAGAGGCTCTTCTTTTCTTAAGACCTGGTAAACAGTATAGTCTTCATTCCAATTGCATAATTGTTCTCCCCCTTTTAATGTGCCATCTGCCCAAGAATCACAATATTTGACACCAGCAATTGCTTACTCAAATGATACCTGTGCATCAGATTGGAAATGCCGTTTCCGGAGTAAAAAACAGAAACTGATTGAAACACTGAACAGTCAATTGGTAAATCACATAATCATCTACCATGCGACAGAGCAGGCCACAGAGCTAAGTTTGTGTGGCACATTTTGAGACACACTTGAGGCCAACAAGTAGCCAATAATGTAATGCATTTTATTTTTTCCGTTTGAAACGTGCCCTTAAATTCTGTCTTGAATATCCAAAACATGTTGGGTTTCATTCATGAGGAAAATATTTAAAATGAACATATTAACAGCCTGAATGATGTTGGCAGCTTCTGGAAACATGCTATGCCTTAAAAAAAAAAACACTACCTACCCGTGAAAGCTATGCGACAGGCAAACGTTCAGCAGGAGCAGTTTTTCCATAGAGATGTCATGATGGGAAAATCGTGGCATAAGCAGCATGCTGGTACGTGATTCTAACTAGCTGTTACTTGAGGTAAGAGCAGCTATAACAAGTCCCTTTCTTGCAGTAAAGCTGGCTAAGCACCTATGAGGCTCCATGGTTTGTTTAGCTGTTGTCAAAACCCAGCTGGAGCTTGCATTCCTATTTATCTCTTCACAGACAAACCACAACATTAGTCTATACAGTCCTATTCTTCAGAATCGAACAAGGTTCATAAGAATGCTGTAGCTATATTTCATGAAAACTCTCCAGAATTGAAAATGTGCATCATGATTGATTTGGGACAAAACAGATGTGCTAGTTTTCACAGCTAAAAGATCCACAAATCACATGGCACTTTAAAGACTGTGATGTATTAGCAGAAATCCAGTAGTAGCACTTACTGGTGATGTCACCAGCCATAATAGCTTTTCATAAATTAAAAACTGAATTATCACCTAGAATCATAGAGTGAGAAGAGACCTCAAGGGCCATCCAGTCCAACCAACTGCCATGCAGGAACCTCCATCACAGGACTCTTGACAGATGGTCATCCAGCCTCTGCTTAAAAACCTCCAAAGAAGGATACTCCACCACCCTCTGTGGCAGCATATTCCTCTGCCGGACCAATCATCAGGAAGTTCTTCCTAATGTTCAAATTGAATCTCTTTTCCTGTAGTTTGAAACTATTGCTCCGAGTCCTAGTCTCTGAAGCCAGGGAAAACGAGCCAACCCCCTCTTCAATATGACATCCTTTCAAATATTTAAACATGACTATCATATCCCTTCTCAACCTTCTTTTTGTAAGACTAAACATTCCCAAGATTCCTAAGCCACTTCTCTTAAGACAGGGCTGTCCAACTTAGAAAACAGGCCGAGGTCTACTTTTTCCGGACGCAAGTGCCTGAGGGGTACTACACGAAAACCTCTACCTATGAATTTTATTTGTTCTGAGGATATGCACATAAGTAAAAAAATGTGTAAGTAGAGCAACGGTTTCCCATAGGAACACATTGAAAATCAATTAATGCTTTCTGGAGGATTTCAATGCATTCCTATGGTAAGGCTGACCATGCACATGCTTCCCTTGCACCCGCTTGAGCCGGTGTGGACGGTGCAAGGGAGGTGTGTGCATTCTTGAGCAGATCGCCCTTCCGCTTGCCCGGGCTGCTGGAATACTTTTTTAAAAAGGTGCACTTTCCCTCTCAACCTGCCTGGGGCCTGACTTGACTCTACTTCTCCTCCTGTTTTCCCCCTTCTCCCTTCGAGCCCCCTCACTGCCACTGCTGCTGCCGCCCATAGCTCTCACTCACTTCTGCTATGTTTTCTGTGCAGCTGGGATGGGCCAAGCCAGCAGCGGGGCAATCACATCGCCACGGCTGCGCAAGGAGGAGGGAATGGCTCAGAAGGGGAGCAGGAGGAGTGGCAGGTCACAGTCTCTGTGAGGCAGCTGTGGGGGTGGGAAGAGGAGGAGGAGGAGGAGGATGGAAGGGTGGGAGGAAGGAATTCTCTGGGGGGGAGAAGAGGGGAACATCACCACGCAAAGGAGGTGGCACACCCATGACCCCGCCCCTCGCTGTCCCCTCCACTCCCCTTCCTCCGCTCTGCACCAACAACTCAATTGGTCATGAGAGAGTGGCACACCAATCATCTGGCTGGTAGGGAGAGCAGGGGACTGTGCCATGGCCCTTGAACTGCTGGCAGACTCAGAGCTTTGCTGGGGCAGTGGTGGTCCTTGGGGTGGGGGAGGTAGAGGTGAAGAACTTATCCCCTCACGTTTTTATTGATGGCTGCTGGGCTACTTTTGAACCCTTCGCGGGCTACTGGTAGCCCCTGGTCTACCTGTTGGGCAGGCCTGTCTTAAGACAAATGTTCCAGACCTTTAACCATCCTGGTCACCCTCCTCTGGACCCACTCAAAGTTGTCAACATCCTTTTTAAATTGAGGAGTGCAGAACTGTGCACAGTACTCCAGGTGGGGTCTGACCAGAACAGAATAAAGTGGTACTATCACCTCCCTTTCTTTAGAAACTATGCTTCTGTTGATGTGACCAAGAATCTCATTGGCTTTCCTGGCCACCGCATCACACTGCTGACTCATGTTCAATTTGTGGTCCACCCAGACTCCCAGATCCCTTTCACATGTACTATTCTCCAGCCAGGTGTCTCCCATCATCTGAAATAATGGAAAGGTCTCCAGGCTCCCTTAGGATTCACTTATCCTGAGGAAGCCATTGTAGGGCTGAGGGATTGGGGGGAGGGGTGTTATATGAAAACTGCTGTCCCTCATTGTGTGGCTACCACCAACTTCCCCTTGATGGAGGGGATCCCAAAGGAGCATTGGGGCGTTCAGGAAGGAAGACTGGGAATTTTTAGTACAGTGGTACCTCTACAAGTTTAATCCGTTCTGAATGCATGCTCATAAGTCGAACAATTCGTAAGTAGAGCACCAATATCTTAATAAACAAATAAATAAATAAATAAATAAATAAATAAATAAATAAATAAATAAATAAATAAATTGTAAGCAGAGCAGACCACATCTAAAATTTGTAAGGGAGCAGTTAAAACGCCAACAGATTTCGTCTCTTTAAGTCAAATTGCTCATAAGTAGTGGTACCACTGTATATGAAAATCCACTGCTGCTGCTGATGTCATTAGTTCTGTGACTGAATTTCAGCCATTGTAGCATAAACTTTAATTAGTTTCTTCTGGTGAAATTAAGTTGAGTCCACAACAGAGTATGCTACAACTATGCACGTAAGTACAAGTGTGAGCAAATATTTGAGGATAATTCCAAGCAAACTTACTAGTGTTATCTCTTTGAAATTTTGCCCTTCCTTAATGGGACCCAAGAACTCTTCAAGGGCTGTTCAAAATTAAAATTATTGAGAGTAGCACTTAAACTTATTATACTATAAGTCACTTCTTATTACAAACTATTTCAATTTGTACTGAGGGCAAATTCTTTTCACAATAACAAGGAGTGCTAAATTGTTTTATTAATCTGAGCAAACACTTGAAAACATCTAAGATGGCTATGTTCAGATCAGTGAAACTGGGAGGACTTGAATTATCCATCATAAAAGCTACTGCAGTGCCGTTCAATTGAATTAACTGATCTGCATTATTTCAGATGATGGAACACATACCCTGCTACCTCTTGTGGGTCTACATCTGACCTATATAATATTTTTTCCAGCATTACATGATATCAAGGAGGGGTTAGAAATGATTTAAGAGAGTGATCTGGAAAGCAGCATTGACAATGACATCTGGCAATGCAGAAGAAATCAATATTTCAGAATATATCAACCAAACTAAGGGAACACAATTTCAAATTATTGTAATATACAGTTGGTATCTGCCACCTAAAAGATTAAATCAAATGTATAGTACAGTTAGTCTGTAGGGCTAGAGGAGGTGCCAGGGTTATGACTCATCTTAGGACATATGACAGTTGTGTCTTAGGGTTCAAAGTTTTTGAAATGCACTCTATTTACAAATTGAGAAAATTACAAAATGAAAAATCCAATTGGCCTCCACCCTTGGCTTGCTGACATCGTTTCAATGTGTACATGCAAATATATTGCATGAGAAGCTGGTCTCAATGTTATAATGGGCCGCCAGGTTGGTTATTTATTTATTTATTTATTTATTTATTTATTTATTTATTTATTTATTTTACTTTTATACTGCCTTTTTCCCAATGGGACTCTAGGCAGTTTACAATAGGAGCATCAGTAAAACAGTAAAACAATAAAACAACTGTAAAACCATCAGTGAGGGGGCAGCAAGGAAATAGCACCCCATTGCACCCCACTGGAAGGGCATGATGGATATTAACATTTCCTATTGGTATACCAACACTACACTTGATCTTAGCCGATAGGCCGAGAAGCGATTGAATTGAATTGAATTGAAGTCCAGGCTTTATGAGGAAGTAGTGATGGCACACAGTTTTTACAATTTTTTTTTGGAAACTCAACGAAGAGGACACTTCTCTTCCTGCATGACACACTGATTTGTAAGAAAATGTTTTCAGTTGATGGCAGTGAATTTATATTATTTGCAGTCCTTTAATCTCATCCTGTAGGATGTTACTTTATGAATTAAATGTTATGTACATGTTACGTATCTTATAAAAATTAAAAGTACAGTATATTTTAAAAAACAGTTTATTTGAAAACTTGTAGTAAACAATTCATGAATTCATCACAAATCAGTTTATCATCTTAATATTTAAGTAGCATATCGCTGTTCATCAGTAAAAAAATTTCCATGACACTCATGACACTTGTGCATTGTTTTAAACTTTAACAATTATAATACTATTTGTGTTTGCATATTTTCCCCCCTTAGGCCCATGCAAGAGCCTGGCATAATTACAACACTTATTTCCGACCCCATCAGAATGGGTATTTGTCAATAACATTGGGATCCCACTGGATTGAACCTAACAGATTCAAGGACAAGTCAGACATCGCCAAGTGTCAGCTCTCCATGCAGAAAGTGCTCGGGTGGTTTGCCAAGCCAATACACGGGGATGGGGATTACCCTGAAGAGCTGAAGATGGAACTCACCTTTCTCCTACCAAACTTTACTGATGCTGAGAAAAACTACATTAAAGGGACTGCTGACTTCTTTGCTTTCTCCTTCGGTCCCGATAATTTTACACCGCCAAATAAGCTCCCCAAAATGGGGCAAACATTCTCACTCAACCTGAGGGAAGTGTTGAACTGGATTAAACTGGAATATAACAGTCCTAGAATCTTGATTGCAGAAAATGGGTGGTTCACCAACGGCCATGTACAAACAGAAGACACCACCGTTATCTACTTAATGAAGAATTTTATTAATAAGGTTTTACAAGGTTTGTAATGTTTAGTTTTAAAAGCCCTTGGTAGAGATCAAAGAATATTACCCAAATCACATTGTGTAGAAAGTTAGTCAGGGTGTTTGTGTTTTTTACGGTGCAACCACCCTGCCTTGTTCACTACGTTTTCTTAGAATCATAGAACCATAGAGTTGGAAGGGGCCTATAAGACCACTGAGTCCATCCTCCTACTGAGTGCAGGAATCCAAATCAGAATATATCTGACAAATTTGTCTAATTTACACTTAAATGCTCCAGCGTTGGAGTGTTCACTACCTCCTGAGGCAGTTTCCATTGCCATACTGCTGTGACAGTTAAGAGTTTTTTTCTGATATTCATCCTAAATTGGGCATCCCTTAACTTAAGCCAATTATTACGTTCTTGCATTCTGGAATGACTGAGAACAGATCCTTCCCCTCCTCTGTACGCTGTTTTTCAAATATTTCAACAGTGCTATATTGCATCTCAGTCCTCTTTTCTCTAAGGCTAGCTAAACATGCCCAGGCCCAGATCAGAGCCTTGGGGTAGTCCATTTGTTACTTCCAGTTTGAGGAGGACTCATGGATAAGCACTCTCTGAGTACAATCTTGTAACCAAGTATGTATTCATCTATATGAAGGTTCGCCACCACTGGCTTAGGCCATCTTTATGTAGAACAACAATTCATTTTTTTCAGCTCCTCAGACAGTTCATTAGCATGAAGTGCCATGTGGAACTTCCAGTGACCAGTATGAGAGAGTGAGAGTAATAGCACCAAATGTGAGTGTGAGAGCAGTAACACCTGCTCCCCCTTCACACCTGAGACCTTGTGACACTAATGGATCTCATGACACCAGGGAGGAAAAACGGCTACTTGGGCCCAATTTGGACATTTGGCACTTAGAGGTGTACTAACTTTTGTTGTCAGTGGTTTAGATGTTAATGGCTGTGTTTGTTGCATTATTTTGAGGGGTCAGCACATTTACACAGTTATACAAGCTGGTTACTCACTGATTTACCTTGTAGCTAACTGTCATTTCTTCAGTGTTGTCACATGAAAATATATACTACAATATTTACGGAATGTGAGGGGGTGTACTCACTTCTGTGATACACTGTATATCTGTGGCTACACTGTGCTTTTGTTTCCTTTGAAATCAAGAATTCAAATAGAACAAGGTTGCTTTCATATTGTTCATAATGTTACCACGTATTCCACCTAATGGTTAGAATCTGGTCAAGGACAGCTTCTCCTCTAGTTCCTTCATCCACGATTAGTAGGAGAAAATTATCAGCCACACAAAACAAGAATGTCTTGGAAGGGCCATGTTTTGGCAGAATTTGTCTTCCAACAGATATCGGAATAACTGAGATCACCCATCACTACTACATCATGTTTATTTGAAGTTCCTGCAGTTTGCTTTTCAAAGGTTTTATCTGCACCTTCTTCTTGATTGGGTGGTCTGTAGTAGACTCCAACTACCATGTTCCTTTTGTTTTTCACCCCAACTGCCATAGGTTTCTGTCTATAAAATGCCCCCATGTATAAGACAACCCCCACTATTCCAACCCAAAATAGTTTTGTAACTGTGCAGTTCTCTCCTCAGCTTATTCCCTTGCATAAGATGACCCTCAATTTTTAGCCTTACAATTTCAGGGAAATATTATAGTCATACTCAGAAAAATACTGTGTATTAATCCAAACACTCTCAATGGGACACCTCAGCCTATCCTCCTGTATTTTTATGCAAGAATATATGTTTTTGACAGATACTGCTATTCCACCTCCCTTTCTGTTCTTTTGGAACAATTTATATTTTTCAGTTGATAATATTACAGTCATGGGAATCATCCCACCAAGTTTCAATTATCCCTATCAAGTCATATTTTCCCTCCTGAACTAAAATTTCTAGTTCTTCTCATTTGTTTCCCATATTCCTTCCATTTGTATATGGATACAAATGTCTGTGTGGGATTTCCTACATTTACTTTCCTACTTTTTCTGAAAATAATAATGGGTCCTTATTAATACCTCTCAATCTGTTCCTCTTGTTTTACATACTTTTATCTACTTTTACTGCTGTGTTTGCATCTCCCTCCCCCTGCCAATTTAGTTTAACGTAGTTTTACCAAAACGTTATCATCAATCTTTATTTTCTCAGTAGATTCCCATTTTTCTCAGGATAAAACATCATTATGCAAAAAAGATGAAAACTACATATTTCTGTTTTAGCAGTTGAGAAATGCAAGTAAATTTTCTCTGTGTTGTCAGGCACTGCTGGTAAGTAATAGGCTCAGAATGGGGAAATGCCTTTCCTTCCCTGCTGATGGAATATTCCCCATTGGAGCCGACAGATTGATGTAGGCCAGGTAATCTGCAGCCCTTTGCCTCATTTCAAGGCAAGGGACCAATTGGGTATCTGGTAAGAGATACCTTTTTTGGTCTGCCACCCGCTAGATGAAGAAATTGTATTTGAGATAACAAGAAGAATGAAGGAAGGAGAGAGTGAAGGAGGAGGGGAGGTGAAAAGATAGATGTTGCCCACTTGGAGCTGTGTACCGGAAGTGTGCAACTCACAACAAATTAATCCTGCAGGAATATTTTTCAACAGCAAAACTGGAGTCTGAGTTGATATAAAGCAGTTTCCTACATAAAGCACCTTGCTCCAGAAATATCTTTTTATCCATATTGCTGATGCAAATCATATTCAAGTCATGCTAACATAACATATATTTCCTTCACACAGCTATTAAATATGATCAAATTGATGTGTTTGGTTACACGGCTTGGTCTCTCCTGGATGGCTATGAATGGCAGCATGGTGTGAAAAGCCGAAGAGGATTGTTTTATATAGATTTTAGTAGTAAAGAAAAAGAACGGATTCCCAAGACATCTGCATTATATTACAAACAAATCATACAGGAAAACGGCTTTCCTAGGAATGAATCAATCACAACATTACACAAACAGTTTCCCTGTGACTTCTCTTGGGGTGTAACAGAGTCAGTTATTAAGGTAAGCCGCATAAATTTTAACTTCATGTCTTGGGCTCAAATTGATTAATCAAGAACTTTGTGCTTATTCAGAGTTTCCAAAAACACCAGATATCATAAATACGGCATCTCCAAATCTTCTCTGAATGATTTTACTTCTTCTGTAGGACAATCTCTAAAAAATAGCTTGAGAGTTTTCCCTAGATTTATTTATTTTACCTACTAAATAGGTAGTCAAGTTTATTTAGTTACCCCTTTACAGAGAGCCCCTGCATTGGTCACAAAATAAGTAATTTATAGCATTAAAAATACAACTTAAAAACATGCAAGTAATTAATATGAAGATGAAATATTTAAAGGACCCAGGTGAAAAACAAACAAATAATTGTTCAGTACCCAAAAGGCCATAAATATGGCAGGCAAGCCTCTCAGAATGGTCTTCCTCCAGCAAGGTGCCACTATCACAACAGACACTTTTCCCAGCAATTTTTGTGGCTTCTAGGGATGTAAAGCTAAGACTGTATTCTTCATTCTTGCTGGTTGCACAGTCTTGCTAAGACCCCCACAGTGAATAATTTTCAAGCACACTCAGAGTCTTTGGTTGCAGCTGAGAATGAAAACAAGAGTGCAAATTATTTTTGGCCACGGGTTCCATGATTTGTACAAGCTGTCCCTGTACACAAACAGCATCCTTCCACTTTGTGTAGCAGAGAGAAAACAAACTAGGGTTGGTGACTGAGGGCAGGCTATCGGTTTTAAAAGATGCAGATAACTCCTCTGAAGCTCCTGTTCCATAAAAGTCCATGCGACAAATAATGGATGTTGTCATGTTTGCACAATCTGATTTGTTTTTAAAGCTGTATTTCTAACAATTTGTACCACACATACAGACACCCATCCTGTTTTTGTTCAGTCTTGTCAAGAATGCCACAAAATATTTTTCTCCAACATGAACCAGGGTGAATAATTGTGCATTTCCTCATCCTCAGATATCAGGATGATACAAGTGAGCATTTAGCGTTCTAGCAACCTCACTTTGATTACAGCAGGACTTCCCAAGAAGTTCTTATGGTTCAGGCCACTGAGTAAAGAAGATAGTCTTCCAGGTACTCTGCCCCTAAATGTTTAGCAGCCATTCTCCCCACAGCCCCCGTGCCCCCGGGGGGGGGGGGACTCGCACATTTGATGGGAGCAACAAATGGGAAACAAACAATTTCTCACATATGACCTTACAGGGTTTGTTATGTGGCTTAAACAACCCTGATATAGCTTATTTCTTTCAAGAGAAAGATATTGGGCCGAGGGGGGGGGACTGAGAATGGCTGATTTAGAGCATGAGTGTTTCAAGTGGTTAAGTGGGCTGACAGCCAGGAGAGGTGAAACAGGTGACATGGGCAAAAAAGATCTCAGATAATCACCTCATAGGTATGTCTGTCTAACTAAAATTTTGCTAACAGATGTATAAATGCAATATCATACTTCTATTCAGTTCAGTCTTTATGCTTTCTTCTTCTTTTTTGCATCCTCTTAAATTCCTGGACATCTTTTTATAACAGAAGTGTAAATCAGATAAATATGAAAATGCATGTAAAATAACAAAGCCCAGCAGTCCACTTTAAAGCCCCTCTCAACCATCAGTCATTGAGAAAAGGCCTGCCTGAAGAAAAGGGTCTTTGCCTGCCTGCAGAAGGACACCAGAGATGGAGTTGGTCTACCTTCCCATGGGAGGGAGTTCCAGAGTCAGGGAGCAGCAACAGAGAAGGCCCTCTCCTGTTTCCCAACCAAGCGCACCTGTGGGGATGGTGAGACTGAGAGAAAGGCCTCCCTTGAAGATCCAAATGCCTGAGCAGCCTCAGAGAGGGAGATCTGTTCTTTTCAATTGTTGCTGTTGTGTCATTACAGTCATGGCCCCATGTCCATGGAGTTTTCTTGGCAGGAATACTGGAGTGGTTTGCCAGTTCCTACAGCACCGGGTATTCCCTGGTGGTTGCCCATACAAATACTAGCCAGGTGTGACCCTGCTTAGCTTCCCAGATCAGGCTAGATTGGGTGTGCTCAGGGAATGGCTAGGTTCGTTCTTTTCAATACTCGGACCCAAGCCATTTAAGGTTTTGTAGCTTAAAGTCAGTACATTGAATTATGCCCAGAAATGGATCAGCAGCCAATGGAGCTGCTGTAACAGGGGATTACATGTTCCCTATGGCCAGCCCAGTTAACAATCAGGCTGCAGCATTTTGGACCTTTTGGAGTTTTCATTATAATATATTTCTAACTGCTGAAAAATGAAATTCAACTCAGCTCCAAGCAACAACTAAAAAAAAGCTTAAACATATTATGGTAATAATTGATATCAATCTACATTAGTAGATAGTTTGGGGATATACAAAATGTCCTTTATTAGTTTAGTATAAAACCTTGTTAGGTCAGAAAAAAAGTATTTTGACAATGAATTTCAGCCAGTGAGTCAAACATATAAAAGATAACATGAGGCCAGACTCCGACCTGGGATTTTGAGTCGTGTGTCCATGGGCAGCTGCAGTTTGCATGCTGTTTGATCAACCTGTTATTGTGGCACACAATCATTTCCAAGGAGAGAGGAGATTTGTACTGGAGATGTACAAGCCTACTCAGATTAAGCAGAAAATAGCCAGTCAGTGGAAGAGTGGAAAAAACAGCCATAGAGACGACAAGTACAAAAGAGGGCCTAGAGAAGAGATTATGCCCTGGCACACATGGGCAATGTTCATACCTTGATTTCTCTCTCTCCCCTTGGCATTCCATTAAGGCATGGGAGGGCAAAATGCAGCCCTCCCAAAGCCCAAATATGTATTCACAGCAACCCCACCCCCAATTCTAATTTTATTTGACAATTTGTGGAGGGGGTTGGGCCCAGAAGTACCCTAGTGCTCACTTGCAGGCATGGGAGCAATTTGGCTAGGTTTTGTGGCCCATTTAGCATCCTTGAGAACCTATCTATTATTTATTTTTATTTTAGAGTATTTTTAACCTGCCTTTCTCCTTGGAAAAGAACCCAAGGCGACTTACGGTAATGAGGGATAATATACAGTCCAGTGCAATTAAAACATGTTCAAGTATTGAGAACTGAGGAATATCTTACAGCATTAATAAACATTACATTGAAGATACAAGAGAACGGGACCAGTTAAAAGGAGAGTAATGTTCCATGTAAAGCAGCAGTATCCAAACTTTGGCCCTCCAGATGTTTTGGACCACAACTCCCACAGTCCTTTGCCATTGGCAATATAGGCTTGGAATTCTGGGAGTTGTGGTCCAACACATCTGGAGGGCCGATTCTTGGACACTCCTGATGTAAAGTTATAAGAGAACGGGAGCAGTTAAAAGGAGAGTAAAGTTCTATGTAAAGTTCTGAGAGATGGAAACTATCATTGAAAACATAGTGTCAATGTAATCACATAAGATTATAAATGCTGTAGTTATAAACACAAAATCTGTGTGATCCTGTGTGTGTGTGTGTTGTGTTGTTATTACAGTCGTGACCGACTCTTCGTGGCAAGAAAACTGGAGTGGTTTTGTCAGTTCCTACTCCAGGAAAATACAGCACCTGGTATTCCCTGTTGGTTGCTCATCCAAGTACTAACCTGGACCAACCCTGCTTAGCTTCCGAAATCAAGCGAGATCGGATGTGCTTAGGGCATCTAGGCACTGATGTGATCCTATACATTCATATTGTTGTTGTTGTGTGTTGTTACAGTCGTGACTGACTCCTTGTGACACTATGTCCATGGAGTTTTCTTGGCATGAATACTGAAGTGGTTTGCCAAATCCTACTAAAAACACACATAATAGGTAGTCCATCATTCAGGGAACGTTTGCCTGAAGAGAAAGGTCCTTGCCTGTTTCTGGAAAGACAGCAGAGATGAGGCATTCGGGGCCATTAGAGTGCAAGCAAGACTTTTTGCTCAAACACACATTTTTAAAAGATAATTGTTTGGGGGTGAAGGGACCAGGGATAGACATGTTGGCCCCACCCCCGCCCTCTGAAATGTGCCAGTTCTTGCGCTAAGGCAAAGTAACTGCTGGATGCGACCGTGGTCTCTAGTGATGGGGGCAAGGGAAAAGCTTGGCATGTGGTTTACTGTTTAGCTGATGCATAAAAAACAACCCAAAAGGAAAAAAATTATAATTGGACACTACATTATTTGGCAAAACAAAAGCAAACTTCTGCGTGAATTTAAGGATCCAATATTTTATTCTTCTTTGCAGGCCGAATCTGTCGCTTCCTCTCCACAGTTCTGTGATCCCAACTTATATCTCTGGAATGTTACTGGTGATGGACTTTTCTATAGGGTGGAAGGGGTGAAGCTGAAGACACGGCCAGCTCAATGCACTGATTTTGTCAGCATTAAAACACAACTTGAGCTGCTGTCCAGAATGAAAGTCACCCACTACAGATTTGCACTCGATTGGTCACTTCTTTTGCCTAGTGGCAATTTGTCCTCTCTAAACAAGGAAGCCCTTCGTTACTATCGTTGCGTGATCAGCGAAATGCTTAAGCACGGTGTGGAACCTGTGGTCACTTTACATTATCCAACGCACCGTTCTTTGGGCCTGCCAGGCCCTTTACTTCAAAATGGTGGATGGTTGAACCAATCCACTGTCCAGGCTTTTAAAAACTATGCCGGAATGTGTTTCAAGGAACTTGGGGACTTGGTTAAATTCTGGATCACAATAAATGAGCCCAATCGTCTGAGCGATATTTACAACAGCAGCAGTAACGACACCTACCTGGCAGCACACCATTTGTTGATAGCACATGCTTTGGCGTGGCATGTCTACGATAAACAATATCGATCCTTTCAGCAGGGTCAGATATCCTTGACCCTGCACTCTGATTGGGCAGAACCAGCCAATCCCTTTCTGGAGACTCACTGGCAAGCGGCTGAAAGGTTTCTTCAGTTTCAAATAGCATGGTTCTCAGACCCCATCTTTATGACAGGAGACTACCCAGAAGCCATGAGGGAATACCTTGGCTATAAGAAGAGGGAAGGTCTCTCCACTTCCTCCTTGCCATATTTCACAAACAGAGAGAAGGAACTTGTGAAGGGGACTGCTGATTTTTATGCCTTGAATCACTTCACCACCAGATTTGTGATCCATGAGTCCAAAAATGGAAGCCGTTATGAAACTGACCAGGACATTCAGTTTCTGCAAGATGTCACATGCTTAATTTCCCCATCTCGTGTGGCAGTGGTGCCTTCTGGGTTACGGAAAGTCCTAAACTGGATTAAAAGGCGTTATGGTGACATCAATATCTATATCACAGCCAGCGGGGTAGATGATCAGTCTGCAAATAATGATGCCCTCCGTAAATACTACATCGAAAAGTATGTACAAGAAGCTTTAAAAGGTAAGTAGGTGACAAAAAAAACCAAGCCGGGAGTCTTAATTTCTGAGTTGGACACAACTTTCTTATTAGGTGATGCTTGTGAAAATCAGGGCCTCCCCAAGGCATTTTGCTATTTAAAACAACACACCAAATGGCCTGGCCTGCTCCTCCTCCTCATGATGTAGAGTGGCCTCGCTGCCAGATGGGTTGCTATAAAAATCCAATTAAATAATTAAATAATTAAATAATTAAATAAATATCCGAGGCAAAAAGGGGAAGCAAAATAAATGCAAGGATTTTCCCTAGCATGTTCCATCATGTGCTACATATTCATTTGGGTTGCAACAGCTCCATCTGGTGGCAAGTGCTATTGCTGATGCTCCCCACAGGGAGTTCGTTAGTTTTCAGGATTCTCCCGAAAACAAAACTACCCTTACATAGGTATATCATGCTGTCAGTCTGAAAAACACAAATACCTGGAGTAAGTTCCTCATGTGGGGAAGTCGTTTTGGCTTTTTTGTTTTAGGGAGGGTAACAGTTTAGAGACCTCTTAGTAGTGGGGCGGCTAAAAAAAAATCTTGTAAATAAATAAATAAATAAATAGGAAATAATTGTTGATAGTTTAGAGATGGACAATGGGAGAGAGATTGGATGTCTAGGTTAGAAAAAGTAGACCAAAAGACTTTCTAACTTCCTATTTAATGCTAGAATTAAGCATTGACAAATGTTAGAATCTGGCTATAAACAAAAGAAAGTTATTATTGCAGCACTTTTTTAAAGGTAGAAAATATTTTATATTCTGGGGATAGCAACTCAGTTCAGAAGATCTAGTTATTTTAACATTTTAATTTTAATTTGTTTTTAATTTTACCTATACTGTATTTCATATATGTCGATAATTTTAAAGTTGTGCTCTGTTCTGATCTGGATGAAGAAAGATCTAGCTTAGGATCAAACTAGGGGAAAATTGAGGGTCCAGCACTACCTGCCCACCCAAGGTGAGACACCATGGAAGGATACAGAATGTGGGGGAAGGGCTGAAAGAGAGAAGAGTAAAACAATCATTGTGAGTAAATAATGTCTGTAAGTGGTATAAAATGGGTTCATCACTCATTCAGTAGAACGGCACATTTAAAAAACCTAACACTCACCTGTCTATTGTTCTTTTCAGCTTACCATATTGACAAAATCAATGTGCGAGGGTATTTTGCTTTCAAACTGACTGATGAAATCACCAGACCCAGACTTGGGTTCTTCACCTCTGAATCCAAAGCCAAGTCTTCTGTCCAGTTCTACAATAATCTAATCAGCAACAATGGCTTCCCCTTGGAGTCTGCAAATAAGATGTGTAAACAACCAAGAGAAAAAGCACCTTGTAGTCTTTGCCTTTTTCTAATGCAGAAAAAGCCCCTGATATTCTTTGGATGTTGCCTTTTCTGTACACTCATATTGCTTCTAAGTATTATAGTTTTTCACAAAAGGAAAAGGAGGAAATGGTTGTGGTCAAAAAACTTCCATCCAATCTATGCTCCTGTTAAAGTTAGACAGAAGAATGTTCTCAACCAGATATAAATTCATCTTCTTTCTGTACGTTTTGCGCAACAAGGGTGAGAAAAATGGTCAAAAGCACTCCAGATTACTCCAATTAAAGTATATTGAGGTACTTCCAAAAGAAACAACACAGCTTGGTAGAGTACCCAAGGTGGTTGATTCAAAATGATCACCAGCATCTTCATTACTTCATATTTATATGGCCTGGGAATCCCAGGATATTTAACAAACAAAAATTATAGTTTCCATAATACATTTATTAGAACCAAATATGTCATACCATTTTGCAAATGTGTGCAAGCGAATTCTCCAGACTTTGCCATCTGGCTAGGTGGAATGGAAGAAGCATGGACACAAAATGTGCCTAAACATGTTAGGCAGTAAGATCTGCAGTTAAACTCAGTCTTAAAGGACAGAGTACAGGTTTCCAAAATCATTGGCAGGTGTGTTGTGTACAGGGATGGAGAACCTTTGGCCCTTCAGATGTTTTGGATTGCAAATCCCAGAGTTCCAAGCCTATATTGCCAATGATCCAAGGACTGGGAGTTGGTCCAAAACATCTGGAGGGCTGAAGGTTCCCCACTCCACATGAGACATGAGAAGATTGCGAGCACTGATTTATGGAAACATATTGATTATATAAAAACATACCACCTTTCATCTAAATACTTTCATGTTTGAATATTCCTGGATGAGACTTTAGGACAATAAATGGGTTTAGGAGAGGTAGTCTGTGGTAGCATGTCAGGCAAAAAAGAAAACAGCAATGAAAAACTAAAGATTACCAAGATGATGTGGCACCTTAAAGACTGACTTACTATATTTTAATGTGAGATTTCAGAGACTAAAGAAGTGGATTTGTCCATGAAAGCTCACATTAAAATACAGCAGTCAGTCTTTAAGGTCCCAGAACACTTTTGTCTTCTTTTTTCATTTTTGTTTTGCCTTTGCCTTATAAGAAAAAAGTTGAGAACTTCAAAAACTTGTGTAACTGCAGAATTCATCTCTTGCAAGCAGCTCTCTCTGCAGGTGTTGCTGCACAACCTCTCTCACACTTACACGGCTTGCATAATCAGTTGTGTGATTCCCAGCAATGGTTTTTTAGTCAATTTATGCACAACGGCTTTCCTTGTATATCCTAGTGTACTTAACTCGTTTCCTTTGAAACAGGCAAGATTTCTGAGTTCTTAAGCAATGCTATCTATTTATTGTGACCTGCAAATGTAACCAGTGGTTTTGGTTGGGTTTGGGTTAGAGTAAAAACTGCAATTAATTTTTCAAATGAGCCACCAACATATCGTTTGCCAAAATTCTACTATCGGAGACTCGATTGCACCTGTTGCCTTTAGCAAAATGGACTTGTCATCAAAGTGGCTGCAATATGAAGATGCTCCTAATCCTCACTGTTGCAAAGGCAAAAGCTGCATTAACAAAAATAATTAAACATTTCTCACAAGTTGGTAGTGCATTAAGGGACAGGTTGGGATTGTAGCACCAATCTCTCCTAGCCAGGACAGCAAATGCAAATGAATTGTCAGGGTTATAACCCTACAGTATCTGGCAAAAAGACACTTTGCCTGTGTTCAAAACCAAGACCTCTTAACAGCATTTGGTCACCACAGTTGCTGTAGCAAATGCATGTTGGATTACCTATTGCTGCCTAAAGTGAAATTAGACAGCAAAGGAACAAATCTAGAGGTTCGACACAAGCCAAAAGGAGAATGTGGAGATTTGTCTAAAATAAGCAGGCAATTCATTATGTGGCCCAGATTAATTACTTTAATGTCAGTGATTGTGGGTGTGGGTGTCTACCAGGCATATTGAGGAATAGAGTCTGCAAATTATGTGAGCCATAGTTGATGTTACTGCAAATAGGGGGAAAGGCTTTTATTGGCGAGATGTGCACTTTTCCAAGGCGCAGAAATGTCATCCAGCTTGTAGAGGTGTTTTGTTGGCTTGCTGCTTGTTTTGATGCATATGTGTTTACTGCAACTTCCAGAATTCTTCCAGCCAGTTTTAGTGAGTTCCTCCATCTTTGGGAAGTGGGAACTACTATTTTTTTAAAAAATGTTTGGAAATCATTCACTTTTTGAATAGTCAGGATTTCTTGTTTTTCTTAACTTCGGTATATTGACCCCGATAATTACATAGCTGTTAAAGATTTTTAAAATGCCCATTATTTAAATGTTAACACTCCACTTAAGAAAAAAGCAGGACAAATGCAGCGGCTGTTCTTATCGGTTTGAGGCATGTTCTGTGATTGAGGAACCCATTACGTATTTATTTGAGGCAAATAATTCTATTATTGTTACAATATTTCTCTTCAAACTAGTACAAAACTGTCAATCTTTTATATGCACTTTACCTATTAAAGTAGTACTTTCCATCTGCAAAAATCTCCCTTTCCTTCTCTATTGGCACCAGTGAACCTGCTTCTATGTGTGTGTTTTGTGCCTCCAAGTCAGAACCAATTTATAGCAATCCTAACTTCAGAATGAGATATCTGAGGAGTGGTTTTACCAGTTCCTCCCCCAGTTTCCACAGCCGAGCAGGGATTCAAACCCTGTTCTAAAGTCCAAATATACCATTTTATCCACTACACAACACTAGAAATCCTCTGCTTTTGTTAACGTGCTCTTAAAAATAATATTGGAAAGCTGATTAAAGTGTCAAACCAAAAAGTTCTAAGGGGGTAATTAGGAACAAGAGCTCTGTTCTGCAGAGGAAAATCTTTGAATTGAAAGGGGCAACCATGACATCTGTGTCGGAAACTTGTCTGTCTTGGCTTGTCCATATGTTGTGTGCAGTTTACACAATAGGGTTAAAATCACATCTAAAAGGGTCAGTGGCAAGACCTGTGTTGAAGCTGCTCCCAGAAACCTGACCATATTTGGTAATGGTCATCAGACCATTCTCCAATATTCCATTCTCAGACAAGCGGCCTGAGGGCATAGCAGTGTCTCAGTTCCCACTGGGTTCTGGCTATGATAGCTAATTTAGCTCCATCTTAATTTGCCTTCATGTATGTACAGCTGAGACAATGTTAGCTGCCTTGGTGAATACTGTAATTTTAAACCAGAAACTTGGCTCAGGAAGTATGTTCCTACAGGATACCCTGCATTTCACAGACACTTGCAGCCATGTTGACTTCCTTAAGTCCTTACTGCTCTTTGCCAAATATGCTATTTCATACATACATGCAATAACCAGAGATTTTATCTATAGGCTTAATATAGGCATGTCCAAACTTCGGCCCTCCAGATGTTTTGGACAGCAACTCCCATAGTCCTCTGCCATTGGCGCTCTAAGCTTAGAATTCTGGGAATTGTGGTCCAAAACATCAGGAGGGCCGAAGTTTGGACATGCCTGGCTTAATACCATTACACTGTCTTTCCTTTTCATCTAAATACAAGGAAGATAAACCAGAAGCTGAAATCTACAAGTACAACTAGAACAGATGTGTTGAATCAAGGGAGTGTTGAAAGTTGACTCACTACATCTACAGCTTCAATGGACCTACCCTGCTTACTGCTGGTTTCAATTAGACCAGATGAAGACAGATGAACTAGAAGGGATATGAAGGAACAGAGATTCAACCTGTGTTGATATTGAATGGAGTTACACATCCCCAGCTTTCAACAGTGCCCATGAATGCATTTGCACAGCACTGAGGATGACAAATGCATTCTTTCTGGAAGATGTCCAATCAAGTTGCACTGATGATTGGCCATTTTGACCCATATGGATTACGATTGTATGCGTGTAGGTCTCCCTTGACAAATAGTTGAAAACTTCACGTAGCCCAAGTTGATGGACCATGCACAGTTCCAAGTGCTCTTATTATGGCCAAAAAAAGTCCTACAACTGTTGTCTCTATACAAGCCTGCCCAGACTTCGAGATCTTTGGAGGAAGACTTTCAAATCCACCATCCAATCAGACATGTCTGAAAAGGAAGTGCAAGAGTATTCTCTATGGCAGTCACTGGATTGTGAAATCCTAATTAAGGTAGGCTAGGCTGTCTCCCAACATTGAGATCCCAAATCCAATTTTTGGGGGAGATTTGTGATCTAGTCCAGTAAATGTATCCCCCAACTACAACTACATATGCAAAATGCTCCTATTCACAAAAACATTTTTGAAGAAATTTATTTGATCAGCCCACCATGACAGTAGCATCTTGTACAGTTCTATTCATGCTTATTTCTTGAGCTTTTTGCCTTGAACAATTAAGAATACTATTCCTTAAGAACACAGTAGATCAACCTTCTGTTGGTAACAAAATTATTTCAAGTATTTCACATCCTCAGTCTTCTTTTCTCAAAGCAAAACATGGCTGTTACTTCAGTCTTTCTTCACAGGGCTCGATTTCTAGTCCTCTGATAATCCTTGCTGCCCTCCTCTGAATTGGCTCCAGATTTCTGGCATCCTTCTTAAAAGTGTGGTTCCCAGAAGTGGACACTGTTCTCAAATGAGGCCTAATGGGTCCAGAAGGGGACTAGTACTTTATGGGAATTGGAGATTATACTTGTTAATGAAACCTAAAATATCCCTGGCCTTTTTGAAGCCACACTGCACTGTTAGCTCATACTCAGCATTATACAATCTCACAATGATGGGTTCCAGAGAAGATCTAACTGCATGTGCTTTATGGTAACTGTAGCCTTTTGTATTTCACTGCTTCACTTTTATATTGTAAGCTACAATGGGTGCCTCAGTTAAGAAAGAAAACAGGGTGGAAACCAAATACCAAAGTCTAACATTATGTACTGTGGTTATACGCTCATCAGCAATTCTCCCATCACCCTAAATCAAGCTAATTTCTAGATACAGTATTCTATTTCTTCTCTGACAAATTTATACTGTATATTTATACCTGCATTTATTCTACTGTGTATTCTTTACAAATTTTCAACTATAATATAACAATTTGAGGAAAAATGAAAAAAGATAGGAAGCATCTGAAGGTGTTTCCTATGAAGTGTTCTAGAATTAAAGATAATGAAATCAGACAATTTCTTCAAAGCATTCACACTGCTTTTCATATATTTTCATGATATATTTGAAGTTAGTGACTCAGCAAAAAACAGTTTCATGCTCAGTCTCTCTCTCTCTCTCTCTCTCTCTCACACACACACACACACACACACACACACAGAGACAGACAGACGTATTTGAAATATATGGTTTATTTTTCTCCATACACTATTGAACCTGATGGCATCTGAAAGCAAGATGTGTGTTCAGCCCAGGTTGCCACAGCCAGACCTAGAATGAAGCATATTAAATTGTAAGAACAATTATTAAAAACTTATTTTTACAGTAAACAACCCATGATAAATCATCTCTAAAATAATAGGTTTGTAATTGGTTAGATTCCTCAATTAAGCCTTCAGCCTGGTTGCTGGAAACAAAATTAAATGCAAGGACGGTGTGTCTTTCTGTAAGTTATGAGCCTAGTCAGTAACAAGCCAACTTGAAAAACAGACTCTCTTACTCTACCCTAGAGAAATCCCTACCCTTTTTGTATCAGCCAGATTCATGCCTTTTCCATGTGTGTTGATACAAAACAAGGTTAATGCCTAGTCAGGTTCCCTTGCAAGCACATTTTAAGGACTCAGACTTTAGTTGGAAGAGTCGCTGTACAGGTCAATGCACAACTAACACTATGAACACTGCAAGAAAAACACCCCTTTGAAGTAATCTCCCCTATGAACCACAACAGTTCACATTATTCTTCAGAATTCATATTTACCTATTTCAAACATAAAACATTAACTGACAGATTAAGAAGCAAAACAAGGAAGCCTCCCACTTATGCTTTCTACAATACAAAAAAACTCCTGGTAAATATTAGCAATGTACATAGTCATTACATTATGTGGTCTATAGGAAGGCAACAGCCCTGGGCTCAGATGGGCATTCTTCAGTCCTGGGTTTTTCAATCAGGACACAAGAGCCAAAGATCAATTCAGACGGTCTGTTATAGAAATGTTTTTGCCAGCAGACATCTCTATTAACTAATAACTGAAGGGACATCCTTCTCACTAGTTAGAACCTTCTGAAGGAGCAAAGGGAGAAGTGTGCCAATTTGACAGAAAGGACCAGTTTGGAAGGTATAAAAAGACCTCTTAACAGGAACCTCAGAAAGAAGGCAAGTTTGAATACTGAAAAGGCAATGGAAAATTCCAGAAGAGTAGAAAGAAGGCTAGCAAGTAAGCAGGTCTTTTTGTTTGTTTTTGTCTTGCTAGCAATTTTACCACAAGTGGTTAAATATTCACACTTGGTGGAGATATACGACTATTTACTAAATGGATAGAGTAACAGTAGAGTAACTGCTTGGTGAGCTAAGTTGTTAGCGTTTTGTTGAGTGACCATATTCCCATTTTGCTGCCCCCAAGATTTCTAATCAGGTGACATGTATACTGTACCAAATTATCATTTAGTGAATAGTCATGTGTATTCCTCTTTGGGAAAAGAAAAAAGAAAGCTATGGAGGATCTGCCTTCCTCTCCAATTTTCTATCCCCATAAAAAGGTATGTGTGTGTGTGTGGGGGGTAAAATTAGCCTTAAAACCCTGAACATTCCTATGGCTTTGGAATACTCTGCATATGGCCTCCAGGCCATAAACTTCCTTTATGAAAAGTTGCTGAGACACGATTGGAGGAAGTTTCTCACACAGTAGATTATTCCACCACACTGACACTCCTGCTCCCTAGTACTGTGAAAATCAAAAAGTTACCACTGCTAATTCCGCAGTATAAAAGGAAAAAAAATCAGCCTTTTTCACAATACATAGTATATGACGTGAAAAAATTACCAACCTATTATAAGTTTTATTATTCATCTGCCTGTTGAACTGTTCCCTTCTCAGAAACATAGATACCATCCAAGAATTTCCGGATATCTTTGTTCTTGACTGTGGTGGCCTGCTGGATCAAAGCAGCTGCAATAAAAACAAGACAATGTTAAGTTAGATCACCCTAGGACAGACATTCCTAACAACTCAAATTATTCCATCTCCCTGTCAAGTTCTCTTAGTACTGTGGCCAATATTGATATTCGGTATTGCTATTTAGAAAAGAAATACACTATGGAGAATCGTAACACATCCTGCTCATAAGCGCTAACAAACACAACACAAGAGTTTTTTCTACAACAGTGAAATAGCTAGCTGACATACCCGAGTTAGATACCAATTCAATGTCGTTTCCTTCAAGGATCAGTTCATCCTTCTGGGCTTGAGATAATGCACATGTTACACCTATAAATAAATTGTTAGAAAAGCTGGTCATTAACTGACTACCCATCTTAAAGAAAAAAATTAAAAGAATAATCTGTGCTGAGATACATATAATTGAGCATATGTACGTCATATTCAAGCATAAGACCTGGACACAGGCATTGAATGTAACTTATTACTGTGACTTGGATTCAAACTGGTTAGGCAAAATAAAAACTAGGAAGAAACCTGGAAAAGTGGGTGGGGAGTGCTTTTTTCAGCCCCTCACCTTTCCAGGAGATTAAGCCTGAAGAACTCTGTGCCAGCACCAATTGATCAATCCACCCAGTATAATAAATCTTTGGCTATATACAGTTAGTTCAGCCACTTGCAGTCTAGTATTCTGTAACCTGCTATCCAACTTGACACAAAATCCTGGCATTCTACTGTAGGTCATTGCAGGATCTGGTGCACAATTCTAAATAGCCCTTAATATGTCCCACGCTCCCACACCAAACTCCATCTTCACTACTCCTTTGGGATATTAAGTTCCTATGAAGAGCCTCGTGGCACAGTGCGCTCACACCTGGGATTCAATTGCAGGTAGCTAGTTCAAGGTTCACTCAGCCCTCCATCCTTCCAGTGTTGATAAAACGACTACCCAGCTTGCTGTGGTGGGTGGACAATGTGTGCCTTGTATAATTAAACTGCAAACCCCCCAGAGAGTGCTTTAAGCACTCTGGGATGTTATATAGGCAGAACAGTTTGCTTTTGCCTCGCTATGAGTTTAACATGAAAAATGTGTCCTCTGTGGCTGCTTCCTGTCCTTGATGACACCCGGCACACAAACCAGAGCATTTTGTGGAAACCATAATAGAAATTATAGTGGAGGAATATTACTCCTGTTGAGCTTTAAGGAGACAATATAATCTTATTTACACAAACGAGTGCTTATGATTTCAGTTTTAAAAACACTTTCTCAAAATCTTAGGGCTAATTTACAATTGGGTAGAACCACAAAGTACTACGGATCCTGCAAACTATATTTTAAAACTATTTTCTTCAGTTTAGTAATTCAGGAAACATAAAGGCCCAAATCATCATGTTGGCAAAAAAAGCCCATCCATATAATGGCAGTGGTGTAGTCATTTTTGGTTCATCTTTCCAAATCCACTGGGCTTCCCAAGGAGACAGGCACCTAAATACTTTCCCAGCTCTGGGAAAGCTGAGGACTGTGACAGCCAACCAGCCAGGCGCTGGGCTTTCAGAATCCATTAGAGGATTCATTCTTGAAAATACAGCTGTGATTATCTGTTGCCCCACTTCTCTTTATATCTCAAGCTGAGCGATGAAAACCACAGCAGCTTCTAGTTCCTTACCTGGCCTCATCCGTACTCGGCGGATATACTTCTCCCCAAGGAAGTTACGGATTTCCACCAGAGCACCACTCTCCTGTATAACAACGTTGATAGGGAAATGGGCATACACAGACCTCATCTTGTAGCGAAAGCCCTGGAATCACAGAGATGCAAGTCAAAGCAAACATAAACAATCAAGTCTTGAGTAACTTTTACATCAAAACTGCAAGCTGGAAGAACTACCAATGGCTTCTTTTCTTTTTCAAGTGCCATGTCCTCGTAGAACACTGGCGATCAGTAGCCTGAACTGGTTTCCATCTAAAGCTATTCTAAACAGAGCATCTGTGCTCATTGCAGATCACTAGCTTAAGTTCTTAAGCCAGAATGTTCTTCTGCACCCAGGGCCACACTTCCTGTCTATTTTCCTTGAAGGATAACGTGCAGCAGATGGTATTTCTTATTGCACATTATGTGTCCGAAATACTGCAATTTTCTTCTCTTTACAAATGCCTCATTTACCTTACTGTACATTTTAAAACAAGACAGCTGAAAAACTGGAAAGATGAAGCTCTGATGAACACTGGTTACATTCTGAGCTCTCTTTTAAGGTTAAGACTTACCAATGTGACACCCTTGATCATGTTTTGCACATGACTACAGATTGTGCGGACCGTCGCCAGCTCCTTTCTGTTCCCCCACCATTTGTCAACACGCAGCTGTGGGGGAGAAAAAAAACGATGCCATGTTGTTCATGTCCAGCTCATGATTATAACATGCTTCCATTTTGCATAATCATACTTCTATAGCAAAAAGGTTTTGCTTTATGAACTTTCTACCTTAGCATCTACCTTTCAGTATTTGGCTGAAAAGTCAGATGATTTATTTATTTATTTATACCCCACCCATCTGGCCACTCTGGGAGACTTACAACAGAACTAAACAAAAACGCATGCCAAACAGAACAAACCTGTAACATAATAAACTAAAATGATAAACTAATAGTTATGCTATTTCAACACAAACATCAATCATAAGGTGCATTATAAAATCATAATCAATGCAGATGTTGGGCATTCAGTTCAATTCTCCATTTTGCCTCCTGCAAGCAGAGCCAGACAATGTCGCTTTGGGCAAGCAGCACAATCCGAGGCTGCCCCCAAAAGAAGGGGAAGGGGAGACAATTTCTGAGTATTCTCCACTTGGAAAACCATGAAAAGGGTTGTATTGAATCTGAACTAACTTGACGGCGCATTACGTAATTCAGTGAAATAACGGCCGGGAACCAAAATAACTGTTCTTCTAATGGAAATATTTATGTCAGTGAATCGAAGGATAGGTTACATTACACCCTGAAGGAAAGTCAACAGTCAGCATGGGAACATCTGCTCCTGAAGGATAGTAAACAGTCAGCATGGAAAGCTGTAAAGGGTGGGAGAGTAATCCTGCTCAAGAATAGCAATGGGCTCTCATAAGGGTTCACATCAATTTTTTAAAAAAGGAGATGAAGCTATGCTTTGATCTTCAACTTTAAAAAATTGAGAAAATAATCAATGGACGGGAAGTGGAGAGAAAAGGAAGAAGGTAATCTATCTGGCCATGGCAGAATGAAGGGGTGAGTTGTGGGATGAATTGTCAAGGAACTACTTTTGCTCTGTAGGCCTAACTTGTGGCAGAATCTTCACAACAGTTTAAGACACAATATACCAGGTAGATGCAGACTGTTGACCTGCTAGTAGTACATGCCCAGGTCAAGTGCCTATGCATACTAACTGGGAAAGATACTGCACTTCATCTGCCTGGGATAGCTTACACATAAATCAGTGTCTTGGAAAGTTCTGCTGTTTAGAGGTTCTGAATAGTCACTGGAAGACGTTATTGTTTCATCACATACACAAAAAGGTTGTGATGCTGTGGAGTACATCCTCATTATCCTCTCTGTATCCTGTTACTCTGGTGAGACGTACTCTGCATCCTGACTATTGTGCTGTTCTGGGAGATCTAATACTTCAACAGACCTCAGAAACTTAGTCTTCTTATTTTGTCCTGTCTGTATTCGCAAAAGAAATTGTCTGGATTGGTTTATTACTGCATCTGTTAAGTTTGTTCTTCTCCAATACAAGATCTACTTCTTCTGACAGCAGGGTTTCAATGTAGTCTTCTCTTAGCCACACATATGTCTGGTAAGACTGAAGTTTCCTCTGGCTAGAAACGCTGTACTAATGCAAAGGTAAAGGTCCCCCCCCCCCGCACATGCATGCTAGTCGTGTCTGACTCTAGGGGCGGTGCTCATTTCCGTATTCAAGCCGAAGAGCCAGTGTTGTGCAAGTCCATGGCCACGTGGCCGGGGCTGCAAGGAAATGCCGTTTTACCTTCCTGCTTTTTTACAGCAGTACCTATTTATCTACATGCTTTTGCATGCTTTCAAACTGCTAGATGGGCAGGAGCTGGGGTTATCAGCGGAAGCTTGCTCTGCTGTGCGGCACCCAGGATTCAAACCACCAAGCTGCCGACTTTGCAGCCAACAGTTCTCAGAGCCTTAGTCCACTGAGCCACCATCCCCCATGCAAAGGTAGAGCCACCCAATATATCTTGCAGGAATGATTCGAGCACCCTGGCATGTCTACCCATAAACAGCACCCAATGATAAGTGATCTTGTGTGGGTTCAATCTCAGAACTGAAGAACTAGAAGGGACCCTTTGGATCATCCAAGCCCAGTCCCGGTCAAGGAGGCACAGTGTAGAATCAAACTCCCAACCTCTGGCTCTGCAGCCAGAGACGTCAACAGTAGAGCTACGCAGCAATTCAAGCAGCGCCTTCCCCTGGGGGAGTGTCATAGAGCAGCTGGTCTTTCCTCTCTGCAGCTTTGGTTCAGGAAGACCTGCTGCAGCTGACACAATGGCCCTTTCCCCACCGAATGCTGGTAGAAGACGGAGGATTTACTTTCACCACAGACACAACTGAACAGATAGAAGACGACTGCTTCACAGCAAGCAATGAAGCAGCACTGATATACTTTCCAGTGACTCTGAATTCTTAAAAGACCACTTAAAAAGGACTTTATGCTATTCAGATAAGCCAAGAGCTGGCTTGCCATAACACTGCTTTCTCTATATGTGATTCAACCCAAGCACACTGCCCTTAGGCATACAACAACAACAACACAGCAAGTAAACTGCCAAACAAAGCTACAGCTTGAAAGCAGCAACTTCTGCAACTGCAGGGTCACTTTCAAGCTACTTGCTACCCAAGGACTTGCTATTAGTGGTTCTCTGACATATACACAGTTCAAATCCTAGATTATCCCAAGATGATCAATAAGAGTTCTATGACAAAACAGAACATTTTTAATGATGGAAGTTTAACTTTCTTTTCCACTACATCAATTCTGGACAGGACATATTTGTAGGTGGGCACAAACTGCCAGAGAAAGCAGGGAAGCCAGGCTGCTGCCTCCAATTGCATGCCCACTGGAAAAGGTGAGGCTTTGAAGCTCCAAATACCTGTTCAGCCCCTAAACGAACTGACGTGAACCGCTGAACCAATGATTTGTGACCATCTGTAGACATTCTACAATCACTTAGACACACAGGATCTGGAACAAAATGTTACAGAAGTGTTCTTCAGAGTTGCAGATAGCCAGCTCCTGTTTTAAAATATTTCATTCCATCTCCTTCCCTGTCAGTCAGTCAGCGATGCCTGCACACTGATCGCGCTCCATCCTGAGTGGGCTAGGTTTGGAAATCTCCCTCTTCAGTTGTATTCCTTCATGAAGATTCTGGTCCATTTCTACAAACCTGTTCATTATCTTAAACCTGATGAGGCCTTTCTCTTAATGAATGCAGTAAAAGGCAACTCAATGCCTTCTCAGACAAGAATGAAATTAAAATAGTAAAAATGAGCCCTACTAATTATGAAAAATGGGAACATCTTGGATGAAAGGTTTTTTAAAACAGGGATTAAATTTGGTCATGGAAGGTCAACATTATCAGACATCCTATTGAGAATCTGTGTTACATTTCAACTGCGTAATGCAGTTCGTTCATCTACAGTCAGAAGCTGAAATGCACACTGCAGTTAATCTACTATAAATGAAATAGAATAGTCATTTTATTGGCAGACGATTAAGATACAAATTAAATATCTTGACCTCACTGCTGTACTTCTATGCAACAGAGAACCCACCATGTGACATTCAAAACCTCTCTCCTGCCTATGCCTTAATCTCACTGAGCTGCTCATAGAAACGAAGACTGCCATGAAGTGGATCCTCTGAGATCTATTATTCAGTGCAGGCTGCCAGGTGCCATACTTTGCTCTCCCAGACTTATACCACAAACACATGTTCTGCAGCTGGCTGGACCGCTCTAAGCAGAGAAGTAAGGGAACTACTGGTGACAGGAAGAAACTAAAACCAGGGATAGGAAAGAAATGAACCCACAGAATTAATTCAACAGCATCTCCTTGGCCGGGCCTCAAGCCAGCTCCGCCTCTGGTAGGTGATAATGAGAAGTGCAATCTGATGACATGGGAAGGGCATGTATTTCCACGCCAAACCCTTCCGCACTGGCCATGCCATGTCTGTCAGCAAATCTGTCCTGACAGGTGCTCCAGATCCACATGTACAATAGCAGAGAAAAGCACAAATGGAAACCAGTCAAGGAAAACTTCAAGCAGGGAGACAGTTCTCCTACTCACTACTTCCCCTCTGCAAATGTTTTACCCAACTCTGTTCAAAACAGACCTGGTGGTCTCACCAAGCTAGTGCAGTTCCAAAACCTCAAGTTTGTGGTGATAAACAAAGTTGATGCAGAATTGGAAAACCTGGCGGTCAGTGTCCTTCCCAACAATAAAGAACACCCTCAGTGTCCTTTTATTTCACAAGACAAAAGCAAGATATCAGTCCCAGACATGAATGAGCAAGCAAGAGAAATGTGCTGAACTTGGTTACAGTACAACATTTCCTTACCTTCTTGCGTTTCCTTCCCAAAAGAGAAAGTTCCACATTGATATGGTTGAAGTCTCTTCGCAAACTTCCTCTGGGGCCCTTCACAATAACTGTCCGGCCCTTCAGAGCAATTTCAACTGGAGAGAAAAACAAAAAGTAGTAATGCTGCCATACAACTTATTAGGTACTATAATAGCACTAAAACATTGTTAAAATGTTCATACCTTTCTCAGGAATGTCAACAGTTTGGTTGCTGAGAATGGTCTTCATCTTGACTCTAATATAAAAAGTAGAATGAAATGTTATGAGTACACTACTAAGACTGGTTCACCTTTTCAGAGATCTGCACAGAAAAGGATTTTTCAAACAATACAGATCTTTAAGTAGCAAGCAATTAAATCTAAATTAAGTTTAACATCACTGCACAACACTCATTCCTTGAGTGCTGTTCACACACAATTTTAAGTGAAAGGAGACATCACCACCAACAATTATAGCTAATGAACCCCCAAACCTTTTCACAAACACGTTGTTTCTTACACTCCTTAAATTCATTCTGGTCTCCTTTCCAATAGCTCCTTACAACAGGAGCGCAACTGACACATGAAACAATGCAGTATACTAAATTAGTTTTATTATTTATTTATTTTAACTTCTATACCACCCATCTATAAAGCCTAGTTTGGATGAAATGCAAAATCAAAGTTAATAAATGATTAAACCTGGCAGTTTTTTATTAAAACTGCCAGGTTTAATCATAATTCACGAAGAAATGAAGGGCCTGCAGGCAGGGGCAAAAGGCTTCTACAGGCAGGCGTTTGAGTTTGCTATCCTGAATTAAAACTGCATTACCATTCAGCACTCTGGGGACTTCCAAGAGACTGGCCACAACACTGCAATAAACAAGCCATCTGCCCTGAGAAAATCTTAACCAACGATGCACAGCAAAAAACAAAACAAAACCTTACACCTGCCTACAGACTCCCTTACATGGGCGTCGATGTCTTTTATTTCACCACGGCCCTCGTAGGAACTTGACTACAAGGAGGGAAAAGAAAGGCGGGCGGATTCCCAGGGCTGCCCCCGACAGTCTCCAATCTCTCAGGCACCACAAACAATCAAACCAGGCGGCCAAGCCAGCAAGGCCTGGGAAACGGGGACCAGCGCACAGGCTCCCTTGCTTGGCCCGGCGGAGGCAGTTCGCGCAGGCGCGCCTCCACTCGGGGCACGCGCCTTCCCAGCCCAGAGAAACGGGACTCCTTCAGGGTCGCTCCCTCCCCTCCGCCCCCCCCCCGCCGGAACCATTCACGGGGATTCCTCAGGGGGGAAGGGCGGCCTCTCGCCGCGGCGCGGAGTTCCAGGCCCAGCACGGCCTCCGTTGCCCCGATGGAGCCGGATTCTTCTCTCCCCCCCCCAACTCAAGAAAGGCAAGCCGCCCTTACCTCTCAGCGAACAGAAAGGAAGAAAGGAGGGACGTCTTGCGTCATCACGCTCTTATAGTCCCGCGACGTTTTCCCCTCGCGACGTCGGCACGTCCGGGGTTAGTTTCTGGGCGGAGGCCGGAGCAGTCGATCGCCGAACAAAGCCCTCCCCGCTTGCCCGGCCAACGACGAAGGCGGATAGCTGAGGGCCGATCTCTTCGATCGAGAGGTCGGCATTGAGCTTCCGGTGGGGAGGGGCAGCCAGGGGGGTTGTTTGGGTGCCCGGTCCCTGTCCGAGGTCGCCCCATGGCTCTGCTCCGCCGAAGGTTTCCCAAGGGGACGGTCGCCGCAGCCACCTTCACTGCCAACCTGAAAGGACCCGCAAGACCGGGGAGACCGGTGGGTATCTGAATGCCTTAATCTGTCTTCATTGAACTGGACTGGACTGGACTGAACTGTATACTGTCCTTCATTACTGTAAGCCGCCTTGTTTTACAAGGGGAAAGGCGGGGTAAAATACTCTAAATAAAATAAATAAATACATAAATATCTGAGGTGTATGTAAGCTTTAACGGTTGTGTGCTGTTTATTTTCCGTTAGTTGACATTTACTTGACTTGTTGATTGACATTTACTTGACTTGTATTATGCCTGGCTCTTGGTGCCTTGATGGCTGCCTTGCCCATAGCAGCACAGTTAAGCTGTATGCGGTCCATAAATGAACTATATCACAATAAAAGCTAGGAAGAAACTCAAGTGTGCTTCATGAATTAATAAAAGAGTACTGTATTTGACTCTTCAGTCAAAGAGAAGGGCATAAAAGACTTACTGAAAAAAATACTGCACTCTCCAGTGGAAGAGAGAGAAGATGCCAAGTGCTCCCTTTCTGCAATTGATTCCTCTTAATTCATTGTTGGCCTTGACCCTGTGTTGTCTCTTGCGGATGCTTTGGGCAGGTCTTAACGTGATGACAGTGTGCTAATTGTCACAGGTGGAGTTTAGGTTCCACTCTTGAGGCTTCAAGCAAAGTCTTTCAGGAAGAAAAGGGAGTTGGATGAACACTGTGTGTTTAGGTTGCTGGATCACTCAGTGCAGTTAGGGATTTGGCTGAAAACCCACAGCTTGGGATTTCAGTTCCCCACTGTGCCTCTTATAACTAGCCTCTGTAGCCTTGGGCCAAGCTGCACAGTCCCAGCGGTGCACCAGGAGAAGGAACTAGTAATCCACTTCTGTGTATTCTTTACCAAAAACAAAACAAAAACCCTGAAGAAGGTTGCTATAAGCCCTAATTGACTTGGCAGTGCAATTATATATTTGTAAACATTAGGTTTGCTTCCATTACAGGTTACAGTTGTTGGTCCTTTATTTTGGGCATTGCCTTTAGTTCATAATTCTTATTGGTTTTTCTATATGTTTAAACCACAGCTTGCTAAATAGGTAGTGAAAACCGTGTAAGGAATGAACATACAAGCCAGTATGAAGAAACAAGCTGCATTGTTTTTTTGCCCCCCCCCTCCAGCTGTCCCAGTCATGCGATGGCTGGGACAGAGAAGAAAAGCACCAGGAGAACCCTACTTCATTAGCCTTCACTTTCTTTACGATCAGAGATCAATTTTGTCAGGAGCTGGTGGACAATTTGTGACCGTGCAGATGTTGGACTTTAACTTTCTTAAGCCCTAGCCAGTTTAGCCAGTTACGACACATGATGGCTGTTCTAATCAGCAATGCCTGTTGCTGTAAAGGAGAAAGATGGGAGAGCTAGTCCATTGCGTCAGCTGAGAAATCAGCCATTTTTATCTTCTCTCTTAAACCTGCATCTGGGATGGAGATGTTGTGGGCCCCACATTGTTGTTGGACCAGAGGTCTTATTGACCCCGGACAAAACAGCCCTTGAGAGGGATAATGGAGTTTTCAACAGGTAAAGGAGCTAACATATTTTCCATTCCTGATCTACAGATTTAAGCTTCTGTATAAGGTCTGAGTTATCTTTTAAAATTCTGTATTTGCAAATACCTGTAAATGGAATTACTTTTTGTTAGGCATTTGGAAGCGGTCACCATAAGTACTCCAGAGCATCAGGGTCATTGCCAGAGGGACAAAAGGAGTTTTTGCAAAACGGACCTGATTTGCAAGACTTTGTGTCTGGGGAACTTTCAGATAAAACCAAGTGGGATGAATATAAAGGCAGTTTGAAGCGTCAAAAAGGAGAGAGGTATGTAAAAGAATTTAGCTATACTGTACTTCTCAATATTTCATGCTGACTGTGACTGATTTTCTCTCTCAATTTCATGCCCTGTATCCAAATGAGTTGTTGTTTCTTTAAGAGCTTCATACCAAACTACAGAGAATGGGGTTTTAAAAAAAGTTTTACTGTAAAACATTATAATGAAATGTCTTAGCTTCCTCCAAAAATAGGTACCTTAAATTGTAAGAGAGTCTAAAATAAACAAATGTAAACTTTTAAGCACTCTACTATCTCTGGTTCAGCTCAGGTCATTGTAAAACTTGTGAAGAATAATGCATTTTTAGACATCTATGTTAATGCTGTGTGTAGTGTGAGCTATATTGAAGGCAGCTTCTATTTACAAAGAGAAGGTAAAAGTTTTTTGGAAAAGGAAATTTCTTTATTGGACAAATTAGTATATTAGAAACTAATAAATTAATCAAATCTGGAAACAATTAAATTGTTTGATAATGCAAAATAAGCACTTTTTTGTTAGGCTGAGACTTCCTCCATGGCTGAAAACTGAGATCCCAATTGGAAAAAATTACAACAAGTTGAAGAACACATTGCGCAGTTTAAATCTCCATACGGTAAATCTTGTACTTGATTAATGCTGGATAATCTAGAAGTTTAGTTGTTTGTTTAAGGATTAAATAGCTTTATGAGCAACTTGCTCCCAAGTGAAAGTGCTCAGAATCAGCCTATAGTTTAAGGAGGTTTACTTTAAATTGCTGTTTTATTCTGAATTCTTACAAGATTAGCTTGTGTCGCTATAGTGGTTATATTTTCATATCCCAAAGATATGAAATAATATCCTAAAGATGTGAAAGTTTTATTCTTTACCAATAAATCAAATCATTTTGCCAACCAACAAAACACACTAAGGAGTCATCTGAGTCACAAAGACTTCTATAGTTGGGTTGCAACCGTTAATAAGTCCATTTTGCTTATTCCCATCAGGTGGATCTTCATTATGGTTGCACCATAAAGAAGTGTATTTCCATCAGATCCTAGTTTATGGCTAAACTGATATGACTTCTTAGATGCTTCACACCCAGAGTGCTCCTGGGTTTAAGGAAAGCCATTGAAATGTGCCCACTAATAGATTCATCAGAAGTATAATTGTCAGGACAGTGTGATGTTATCCTATGAACAAACATCCACTAATACTGTTGCTCTGTGACTACTAACATCCTTGGTCTTTCATTCTGGATCACTTAAAGTTGCCAAAGACTCTACAGTATGGCCCTAGATAGAGCACATTATGTTAGTCCAGTCTAAGTGTAACTAAGATTACTGTGATTTTTGACCCCCCAATGCAAGTTCAGTTTCATTTTTGTGAAATATTGATAATTGTTTCATCAACTAAAGGTATGTGAGGAAGCACGTTGCCCAAACATTGGAGAGTGCTGGGGAGGAGGTGAATATGCTACTGCAACAGCAACAATAATGGTGAGTTGGTCACTGAGAAAGGAGTGTACGGTCATGAAGTAATTCCTGAGATTAAAAATAAGGAGACCTTGGAGAGGAGGGACATAAAACATGGCAACGTCCTGTTATATGAGACAAATGGGGTAACCCTGTCTCCAGAGTGATGGTCTTATATAAATACGTAAGTATTCTAGCACCCTGTGCTCTGTGCAGTGAATGTGCTACTTTGGACTTAATAAGGTTTTTACTTTGGGAACAGTACTCAGACTACAGGCTACTCCAGCAGTACCAGAATTGTATATAACCATTAACAAGCTACAATCATGCTTAAAACATGGCTCTAAAACTGCTAATTTGTAACACCTTAGAAAGTAACATTACTAACTTGTATGCAGTGGTGTCTTCCTGGGCAACAATACAGTACAGTGAAACCCTGATTTACGACATTAATCCGTTCCGAGCACATCCTCCGACCTCAGTTAGCTCATAAGTTGGGGAGGGATTTCCCATAGGAATGCATTGAAAATTAATTAATCAGTTCTGGAGGAGCAGATTTGAATGCATTCGTATGGGAAACGACCCTCCTCCTCTCCCTCTACGAGCCCGATTGGGGGGAGGGGATGAGAAACAGAGAGGTTTTTACCCATTTTCCCCCTTTCCTGCATCAAGCACTGATGGCAGACATCAGCGCTTGCATTGGGAGAGAAAAAGAAGTATGGAAAGAAAGAAAAAACGCCGCTTCTCCTCTCTTCTGTCAGGTGCAAAGCGCCATGGGAGAACAATTTTTTTAAAAAATTGCACATCGTGGAAACCCATTTGTCACTTGTAAGGTGGGGGGGGGGGACACACAGGAAGCCTGCTCGTAAATCGGGATTTTTGGTTATTGGGGTGATCGTAAGTTGGGGTTTCACTGTATAGGAATTCAGAGGCATTTGACATATAGTGGTACCTCTAAAGACAAATGGCTCATAGGACAAAAAAACTCATAGGAAGAAAAAAATTGCTTTTCTCTTTATTCTAGCCTCTGGAATGGATTAATCCATTCACAATGCATTCCTATGGGAAACTGTTTTGTAAGACAAAATTTTCATAAAATGAAATGACCCATAGCCTCTGGAACAGATTAATCCATTTTCAATGCATTCCTATGGGAAACTGCATTTCGTAAGAAAAAAATTCTCAAAACAAATTGACCTGTAGAATGAATTAAATTTGTTTCAAGAGGTACCACTGTAGTTGAGGACTTTCATTTGTGATATGCCATTAAGATAAAGACTTGGGAAAAGGTTTGCAGCTTCATCTGTCCTGAGAAAGTGGAGTATCAAAACACATAGCTCAGTGGCTTAAGTACGTTATCTGGCGGTGGAGCTTAGAGATGTGAAGGCCCAGAAAAAAATGGAAAAATTTGAAGGGAAAAAAAACACTTCTTTTCATTTTTTTCCTAAAGCCTTTTTGTTTTTTCCTGAAGAATTGGAAAAATTGGAAAAAGAAAAAGAAAAAAATGATTATGGAATGTTTTATTTTTACATGATGAATAAAATATTTCAAATATTTTCCAAATCATTTCTAAAAATATGCATAGTATCAGAGTACTCTAATTTCTCTGCACTGAGGATAAGTTGTCCTAGGTTACAAACGTAACTCTCCAATGCAAGAACAAAATTCATTTCTTCCTTTAGGAGGTGCTGTTATTTTCACAAGAAAAAGAAAAGTGGCTTCACTTTTATTTTGTCATGTGGGTGGGTATGTTTGGTTCTGTCCTGTCCTCTTCACTAGGCCTCAAAGCACTGGAAGAAAATACAGAGCAACAAAAATAATTCAGATTACATTTCATGCCCATTCATTGAAACTTAGGCCCACTCCCTTCTATACATTTCTCCCCTCTTCAGTTCTTTTTATGAAAATGAGGTTTTTATTTTTATTTAATACTGTCGAGAGGAAATATGAATAATTGTTAATTCTGGATTTTTAAACATTGTTTGTAGACTTTTTTTGTTCCATATAAACTAGTAAACAGTTCAGGTGATTGTTACTCCATTTGTTACAATTACAAATAAATATTATTTAAAAACTCAATTCTGTTTGTAATAATTGTTTGGATACACTATATTTTAATACACCAGTTGTGATAATTTTATGCCAGATCAAATTGTCCGTAGTCATATTTTATGTTCCTAAAGTAACAAGCTGTAAAAGGAGGGGGGAGGGAGTGCTAATGTAGCTCCCCCCCCCCATTTTTTTTAAAAAAATATCAGTTTTATTCTGGAGGGAAAAAACTTTTTTCCCATTCCCCCCCCCCGAATAAAACTGAATTTTTTGGAAAAATTGAAAAAAATGCTACATTAGCACTCGGTTTTTTCCCGAGCTTCAAAACTTCCAGAAATTTTACATCTCCAGCACTGGAGCTGGAGGCTGGGAGATCAGTTCCCACTGTGCCTCTGTGACAGGGGCTGGACTCATTGGTTCACAGGGATCCCTCAAGCTCTGCAGTTCCAAGATGATGACGACGATGATAATTGTTTGTGTACTGATGCAATCAGCAGCTGTTCTAGGAACCAGGTATGCTGTCACATTATGGTAGTTTCAGACTCTGTTATAGCTGTGTTGCCTATGGAAGCTCTCAAGTAGAAAGTTCATTCCTTTGTGTGGTGTTTCCCAATCTTGGGCAACCCAGGCGTTCTTGGACTGCAAGTCTGCAAGACTGCATCGCTTGCTGTGCTGGCCAGGGTTTCTGGAAGTTGTGCTCCAAGAACACCTGGGTTGTCCAAGGTGGGGAACCAACCACTTTTGAGAACAAGAGACTGTTGCATGAGACCAAAGGCTCAACAGCTTGTCTTCCACGGTGGCCAAGCAAATGTCTACAGCAGGCATGTCCAAACTTCAGCTCTCCAGATGTTTTAGACCACAACTCCCACAGTTCTTTGCCATTTGAAATACAGGCTTGGAATTCTGGGAGTTGTGGTCCAAAACATCTGGAGGGCTGAAGTTTGGACATGCCTAGTCTACAGGAAGGTCATAGGCATGACTTGAAGGCAGTGGCTGTCTTCCAGTTATGCGCTCTAGAAGTTGATATTTAGAGGCATACTAGGTGCTGATAATCACTGGATTTCTATAGTGAAGGTCTGTGCTTTTAAAACACACCGTTTTAACAACTTCCTTTTTCCTTCATCAGCTAATGGGGGACACTTGTACACGAGGTTGCCTCTTCTGTTCGGTAAAAACAGCAAAAAGCCCCCCTGCGCTAGATCCTGATGAACCTTATAATACAGCAAAAGCAATAGCTGAATGGGGACTGGATTATGTTGTTCTCACCTCTGTGGACCGAGATGGTAAGAGTGTTTTTCTTGCCTAGATAAAACAGTTGTTTTTAATGCAAAAATAACGTTCAAAAGGCTATTTGTGGATTTATGCCAAAATAAGTAAAATTGCCAAAATCATGGTGAATGGCCTCTGATTAACAAATGGCTGTATGCATGTCTAAGGTGTGCTCTGACTCATGCTGCTGGCTTGTGAGCAGGAATGCGAACGTTCACCCATAAATTAGCAGCAATTAGCTGACACAGCTTACACAACTACAGTGAGGATGACATAAATCCACAGTAGGAATCTGGGCTGGACAATTGTAAAGCATATCTAAGTTATTTGCTAAGTATGCTAAATATTTTCTCTACTTTACTTAAATATAACAGTGCTTTTTTTCATAGAACTGATGTGGTTGAAAAGATTCTATGATAAACAAAACATGATCACAGAGGTTTTTTTATACTTGCAGTTCCAATGCCAAAATTACAACAAAGATTAATGAATGTTTGGGCGGGAATTCCATGAGCCTTAAATCGTTTGGTGGTGTTGTTTTTTTGTCCACCCCTCCCCCCAATTCTTAAGTATACTTGAAAAATGCAATTTTGAAAAATATGTGTACTGTACTTCTGCTTTGGTGGAATAGATTCCTATATTTATTGCTTTAAGAGCTTTTATTTGTTTGGTTTCTGGCTGAGGTAGTATACTTTCACATTTGTGCCATTCAGTTTATTTAAAAATAGAGACATTTTCTTCATGTAAAGTAACTCCAAAAAAATCATTCTTAGATATTCCTGATGGTGGAGCAGCACACTTTGCAAAGACAGTGTCACATTTGAAGGAAAGGTAAATGTGTATATCAGTCCATTTAGTTGGATTACTTGGATTACTTTTCAAAGTTGGCTGCAATATTTTCTTAATAATGCACATTTATTTTCTAATCCATTTTCTCAGGAATCCCAACATTCTAGTGGAATGCTTGACTCCTGATTTCCGAGGAGATCTTAAAGCTGTGGAAAAAGTTGCTCTGTCAGGATTAGATGTATTTGCCCACAATGTGGAAACGGTTCCAGAATTGCAGAGGTGATTAAAGGTGATATATAGAGAGAGATATATAGATATACAGATAAATAAATATATACATACAGAAAGAAAAATAAGATTTCTACAGCTTAAAAATGCTTTCATATATTTACTTTTGATGCTTGTTAGCTAGAGGTTCCTGAATTTAAAAGGGTCCTGTTAAGATGGCTTAGTGGTCTGTACTCCATCGCAGTGTCAACCATTTTTTCTTTATTGAAGATAGTTGCATATCAAGGGGACTATAGATGCTTAAATTCTTTGCTACATTCAGTCTTAATTCTGAAATTTCTCTCATGGGTCTGCCTTAAGGCTAGCTGTTTATTTCTCCTCAAAGGCTTATCTTTTGGGGGCACAAGAACACAGTCTGCAAACTGAGGGATACCTCTCCCAAGCTGACTCTTCATCTTCTATTACATTCAGTCAACGGTTTCATTTCTGCGTGTTGCTTCCATTCTGCCTCTTGGCACACCCAGGGGTCTTACATAAAGGTCTCGCTCTTTTAAAAGATCCAGACTGTCAAGTGTAAATTTCTAGTCAAGAGTTTTCCAACCTGGGCCCTTTCATGCTGACAGTGGATGGTGTGAAAGGCAGTGCTGGCTGGATTCAAGTCTGTTTTTAGAAACATAGATATTGGTCATAACTGAAAAGAAGAATGTAAGATGAGCCTTGGTGCAACAGCCCAAAGGCCCCATTTGGATCACTGTTTCTACAGTAACCACTTTGATGCCTAGGGGAAGTATGGCATGAATATCATGGCATCCTCAGGGGTGTGTTCCCCACCCAGTGGTTTTCTGAGGCATGCTATCTCTGACATTGGAATTAATAAACTGAACAATTGGTATGTTTGTACGTACATAGATTTACACCTTTGAAAATGATATTGCAAATATCACATTCCAGAGTTAACAGTGGCTGAACTACTTTTACTGCAACCAGTGCTGCATAAGGCTGATGACCTCATCAGCAATAGTGATTTTTAAAACTTTGTTTACTTCTGAAGCTTCGAAGGAAGGCCCTTGACTGTTGACAAGCTGTTGAGGGCTGCAGGACAAGAGAGGGGAATCTTTAATTACCAAAAATTGCCACCACCTGAACAATCTTGCTGCAGGCAAAACAGTTTTGGATAGTTAAAGATCACTTCTTCCCATTTTATAGCAGCCACAGGATCCTGACCAGGAAAAGCAGCCCAAGGAGCTTTGAATCAGAAGTTGGAAGTGTTTAATTTCTGGGGGGGAAATGCTGCTTTTGCTCTCATTAGCCTTATGCAGCATATTTTATGGCAAAAGGGTTTCAATCAGAATTTGACAATATCTTCCCATTTCCTCTTGGAATGAATTATTTGCTTCTGTCACTGTCAACAGATTCTTTTTGCCCTCTCAATTATGCTGAACATTGGCGCTGTTGTATTCTCGAAGGCTTTCACGACCGGGATCTGATAGTTGTTGTGAGTTTTTCGAGCTGTTTGGTCGTGTTCTGGAAGTTTTTCTTCCTGAAGATTCACCAGACTCTGTGGCTGGCATCTTCAGAGGGTAAGGAGCTCAGGGAACTAGGAGTTCTCTCTGTTCTCTGTGCTTTATAACCCAAAGCACAGAGAGAACTCCTAGTTCCCTGAGCGCCTTGCCCTCTGAAGATGCCAGCCACAGAGTCTGGAGAAACATCAGGAAGAAAAATTTCCAGAACACAGCCAAACAGCTTGAAAAACTCACAAGAATTATTGGAGGTGTCTCGTTTTATTTAGGTAGTCTTCAGTCATTTGAGGACTGTGATCCAGCAGCCTTTGCTGACGGCTTTTGGAGAACCATAGCAAATTGCCCTTTTATTCTGATCAAAGCATGTCGCTGCTCTTCTTTTTCTTAAAGAAAGGTCCGTGACCCTCGAGCTAACTTTGAGCAGTCCCTCGGCGTTTTGAAGCATGCAAAGAAGGTTCAGCCTGATGTAATTTCTAAAACGTCCCTCATGCTTGGCTTAGGTGAAACAGATGAACAGATACTTTCCACCCTGAAATGTAAGTAAGGATTCTGGGTGCCCAAGAGACCATGATTCTGACAGAGGAGAGATCGTAGCTCAGCGGTCAGGGTTGTAGCTTAGAGGTCTTGTGGTAGCTATCCAGCTTTTGGGCTGCATTTCCCCTCACAAACCAAAAAAGCTCATACCTCAAATCTTCAACTCTTACATACCTCTTTGACTTTAAATATATGGTATTGTAGGTTTGTTCATCAAGACCCAAGTAGCTTTAAGTTACAGTCAGACTTCATTTTTGATGTTGTCACCCCAGCGCTACCCCCTGCTTTAGTGAATTAAAGCTGTCAAAGCAATTTCTCTTTAGCTGCAGCCTTGGGTTACTTGAACACAGACTCTAGCAAGACTTATTTGGACATAAATGTGTTTATAGAGCCACGATAAAACTATACCATGATTCTATTATCTATTAAAAGTATGTTTATATCTCCTTATAGTATTACGTGAGGCAGATGTCGACTGTTTGACCTTGGGACAATACATGCAGCCAACAAAGCGCCATTTAAAGGGAAGTATTTGGTTTTGTAATGGAAGTGTACCAGTGTTTAGAAATCATGTCCTTTGATGTTAAGCCGTATCATTGTCCCAGTGTATACCTGTAGCTGTTGTTCTTTGCATGAAATATCCAAGAATGTAAAAGGAACAACTAGCACAGTCGATGTTTCATCACAAATCAGCACATTTTCTTTGTAAGAGAAGGCAGGAACAGTATCATAGGATGTCCAGAATAGGCAGTTGCCTGGGAGCCAAAAGTGGGCAAGGCGTGTCCCTCCAATAGTGCCCCTGTTGTGTTGCCTTGCACAAAGCACCTGTGACAGTGTTTTATTCTTAAATTGGGACAAGCTATGTGGTCTTTTAAAGGTGGTTGGACTCCTGGTCTCATAAATTAGAGCTGATGGGGGTTGCAGTCCAACATTCAGATGTTTACAAGTTGCCCATCCCTCCCTTAATTATATTTGTATAGTTTAGTTTTAAACATTGTTATACAAGCAGCATAAAACTAATCCCATGAGGCAATGGTTCCCAAACGTTTTTGGATGCACAGCTCCCTTGATTTACTGACCATTGGCTGTGGCTCCCTATGCTTGAAGGGCCCATCAGGAGTCTCTGTCCTACCAGGTGCAGGATTCTGGTCTTGGTCCCGTCATCCTATCTCCTCCCCCCAAATATCCCCAACAACCCACCTCCTTCCAGGTCTTCATGCAGGAAACTGAGGAGGCCACCCAGCAAGCACTTCCCTCATGGATCATAGAGATATGATCAGCTTCTCTATAGACTTCACAGCTCTATGTTCCATCCATTTTCCTGTGTTTTCTCTGGCAGGGTTTTATGCCACTCCATGGGGCCGTGGCACACAATTCAGGAAGGTCTGCTGTAAGATTAGGCACTTGCACATCTTTTGATTACAATGGGAGCACAGATCCCTGTGTCTTTTTACTTTTTATTTGCAGCTGCTGCAATTTAGATTTGCCAAGACTTAAGGGAAATGCATTTCCATATCAGTATACTGTGGAACCTCTAGATACGACTGTCTCTAGTTACAAAAAATCGTGATACAAAGGGAAGTCCGTCCAGGGTGCAATGTGCCCTGGGAATGGAAGTCTTCCAAAAAACTTCAGCAAAAACTCAAGACACGAGAATTCTCCATGGGAAAACTCAAGATACAAACATTTTGCAGAATACTTCCATTCCCAGGGTGCATTGCACCCCATTCAGATCGAGATACAAAAATTTCCACGTTACAAAGCATCTCGAGGAACAAATTAATTTCATATCTAGAGGTACCACTGTATTGTGACTGGGGTACCCAGTGTGCTGTAGTGAATAGAGTAATGAACTAGGACTCAGGCAACCTACATCAATTCCTTGGTTCTACCATAGAAACTCACTGGCGATGGGGGTGGGACTAGTAATACCCGTCCTTAAGTGCCTCATGTACCCCAAAAACCTTATTAGGGTCACCATTAAGTCATTTGTAAGACTTGACAACACACAACAAAGATTGTGATCAAATTAAATTCCTCTATGCAGGTTGAAGAATATGTTACTCCTGAGAAATTTAAATATTGGGAGAAAGTAGGGAACGACCTTGGATTTCATTACACTGCTAGTGGGCCTCTTGTGCGTTCTTCGTACAAAGCAGGTAAAACATGTAACATGTTGGATTAGCTTTAATCATAGAGCGCTGCTAGTATTGATATGTTCAATAGAATTCTCTTGCAAACATGGAAGACTAATGGGCAATGACACAAACTATGCTGCCTGGTTAATATAGTATTGGGTTCCCTGAGATCCAGGGGTTAAACAGATGATCAGACATCTGGGTAACTGGCAAGATGAAGGAAATACAATTATCCTTATGCATAATCTTTTTTCTTCATCAGAATTGTGGTCAGAGAAACTAGCTGAGTTTGAATTAGACTAGGTTTATATGCCTCGGTGGAACGTATTTAGGAGTTGACTGACCAAATCTTCCCAGCTTGGGTGGACTTACTCAAATGTGATTTATTATGCTAAGCAATAGGGTTTCAGCGTGAGTTTTATTTCTGTTGGTTAACTGAATGGGTTACTGAGTGCTTCCGGGAGAGCACCTCACACCAAAATTAGAAGGTGCTCTTCTGCTCTGGTTTCGAGTCATCAGCGGGTTTGATAATAGAAGATGTTATTTGCTATGTAACAGAAAGTTATTGTGTCTTCCATTCTATTGAATGGCATGTATCCTCTTCTGGAACTCAGGCAGCAATGTCACTGGCAGCAGCCGATAGCCACTAATCTAAAAGTTCCTTTTTCAGTTTTGGAGCAGTTGTAAATTAGTTGCAATTTGCCACTGCTAGTGATGTCATTTGTGCGGTACCAATAGAGGGCTGCAAGTGGATACTACCAATTGGTGTAGTATCGCCCATCTTCGTGCAATATCTAATCATGCCCGACTGTTATATTTGTTTGTGATAGTTACTGGGGAAACCAGTCATCTGCAAGTGGCCCTATTAAGTGTTGTTCTAAAGGAGGCTCCTGAAGTAATAAAAGAGTCATAAATTGTAGCTATTCCAGTTACAATAAATTGGAAATAACTTAAATTCCCCTTCTAAAGGTGGACATTAAAACGTCTTAGAAATACACACACACACACACACACACACACACACACACCATCTGTTGGAATGTTTGAAGGTCATGAAGTAGGGTTGTTGTTTCTTTATTGTCTAAAACCATGGCTTTTTCCTAAGTTAAAATTCAAATAGCATTATTCTATGCTATTGATTTCTATTGGTTTCTATTAGTCTTACTTCCCAAATAAATGAATGAATGTAGTTGCAGCTCAAAGAACGACAAGGCTACATTTTGTTAAAAATGGGGGGAATTGTTTAGATGTGTAACTTCTTCCATTTGTCCTAAAGCTAAGCCCTTTTAGCAAGCAGTTCTTGCTAGCACTTTGGGGTTTATCTAGAACACTATCAACAAAATATATTTATCCTTGTTAAAATTTTTGTGCATGTTTTTCTGTCCATAGGTGAATTTTTCTTGAAAAATTTAATACAGAAGAGAAAGACAAAAGACATCTGAAAACTCATACAGTATCAACAGAGAGCATTCTTCTACTTCAATGGATAATATTTGAGGCAGAATGAAAACAAACTGCATAAGAGATGGACATTTCTCGGGCTTTTTTTTGGTTAAAATTAACTCTCACTTTGGAAGTAGTTGAATTGTTCTTAAAGTCTTACATATCTGGTATTGTAAATATATAGATTAATGTAAATTTAGTGGCTTTAAATCCTTTATTTTGTAATATACCGTAAAATGAAAATGAGAGGATTAGATGCAGCCATGAGACATACTTCTGAAAAATTAAGTAGATGCAGACTTTAAATGTCTTATGGGTAGCACGGATAATGAAATGAAAATATCAACTAGACACTGCATGCAATGCTGTAAATACTTCAAATGCACCAATATTTAACTATCCTTTCATCTTTTTCATCCTAAAAGCTGTTACGATACTTAACCCTGATAGCATGAGCTATTCTTAATGAATTGTTGATAAGCAAGTATGTAAGCAGAACGTCAAGGTTTTAGGACCAGGCATCGTGTTTGTCCTTTTGTGAACTTTTACGTGTAGCAACACAGGACACTGTGAGGCACTTTCAAGTAGTTTCTGCTCCAAGAAGAAGCACCTTTTAAATGCTGCTAGAACAATCTACAGTGGTACCTCGACTTACGAGCAGCTCTACTTACGAGCAATTTGACTTATGAGCCGCGTCATTGGAAACGGATTTCCAAAAAAACTCAAGTTATGAGCGGAAATCCATTTCCAGTTATTTGAATTTCCCGCTGCACCAGTGAGGGTGCTGGTGCGGTGGGGAATTCAAAAGACTCTAGCCCTCCACCGCTCTCCTTCTGAGCCAGGCAAGCATCGCATGGTCATCCATGCTTGCCTGGCCTCGATCTGTCAAAAAAGCCCCAGCTGGGAAGAGGGGAGAGGCAGAAGGGAGCAGGCAGCAGTAATAAAAAATCCTGCTCTCTTCTGCCTTTCGCCTTTCACCTCTCCCTCCCATCCCTGCTTTCCAGCTGGGGCTTTTTGACAGATTGGGGCCATGCAAGCATCGGATGACCACCCGACGCTTGCCTGGCTCAGAAGGAGAGCGGTGGAGCGCTAGAGCCTTTTGAATTCCTCACCACACCAGCACCCTTGCTGGTGTAGCAGGAAATTCAAAAGCCTCCAGCCCTTCTGAGCCAGGCAAGCATTCGATAACCACCCGACACTTGCCTGGCTTAGGAGGAGATTGATGGAGAGTTGGATCCTTTTGAATTTACCACTGCAGCAGAAAGGGTGCTCGTGCGGAGGAAAATTCAAAAGGATTCCTCCTCTTCACCCGAGTCTCGGTGCATATTTGTGTGGCTCGGGTGGGTTGTGAGGAAGGCGTGGTCCCCCAACCCACCCAAACATGCACACATCCCAGGGCCTCCCTTCCAACCTGCCGGAGCCATGCAGACATGCACCCGTCCCAGGGATCTTCTGATACGGGCGCATGTTCACGCAGCATGGGCATGTTGGAAGGGAAGCATGATGGCCACTTCCTCCTTCTTGGTTGCTTTGACCTCTTTTGCAGAGATCGAAGCAACCAAGGAGGAGGTGGTGGTGATGGGCAGCGAATGCTGCTCTCTGTTTTGCACAACAGGTCTGACCTGTCAAAGTCAGCTGTCTGGCGGAGCTGGGGAAAGCAGCCATTGGCTGCCCTTGATTGGGGGGGGGGTTGGTGGGACAGCCTTCCCATAGTAATTGAGAGAATGGATTAATAGGTTTTCAATGCATTCCTATGGGAAACGGCTGTTCAACTTCCGAGGATGCCCTCGGAATGAATTCATCTCTTACGTCGAGGTACCACTGTATATTATACACATTATAGTTAATACTTGATGGTCCCTCCCCTTCGAGACAAAATTACAAAATGAAGGAAGGCCCTGCCCTCTCTGAATTGGATATTCAAGGAAGTTACAAAGGACATTGACAGCAAATCTCTTAGCAATTTTATAGCACAACTTGTGCGCTATTTTAAGGGGTAATAAGCAAGTGAACCATGACTAAAATTGGCAGTATCCCTTCACTTGGATAAATTGGCCTCAGTCTTTTGCCAAAAATAGTAGGTTTAAAAAGGTGATAATGAGGTAGATCTAGCATTTATCTGCTATAAATGGAAAGACCTTTTCTGTCCAGGAAAGTCTTATAGCTGAGCAAAACCCTGGTCTTTGTGGAAAGGGGAGGTGATTTTTGCTGTTCATTTCCCTATTTTCTCTGTTCTCCATCGTGGCCTTCGTGAAGCCACACAGATGGGTTTCCCAAGCGCCCTTGCGCGGAGGTTGGCCTTCCCTAGCAATAGGAAAGGTCGCTAGTCTCCTCCCACTCGCACTGCGCATGTGCGAGCAGGCTCCCGCCCAAACACCTCAGTTCCCTCTTACCGCCGTGCTAAGAGGTCGCATTTTCGTTAGTCTCATTCGCCATTCTAGAAATTTCTTTACGGTTCCTGACTCGGTTTTGGACTTTCAACTACTCTTTTGGATCTCCCTTCGGCTTTGGCTTTACGGACTGTTGTTTATGGCACAACCCCCCCTTCAAGCACTGCGTTGGATGTAACACGAAGATTCCTCACACAGACGGTCATCTTAAGTGCCTCTACTGTTTGGGCGAATCCCATCAGCCTGAGTCCTGTCTCATTTGTAAAAACTTTGGGTTGCAAACGCTCAAAAAACGTCGTTTTTGTCTAAACGCTTATTTGCTCGATAAGGCTCTACGCCCTGCTTCGATGGAATATCGTGAGTCGTCCGCTGCTTCTCCCGCCAGAACTTCGACTTCGAAGAAGCAATCGAGACTTCCTTCTCTCTCTAAGAAGGACTCTAAAAAAGACCTTCCTGTGCTGGAGCGTCACTAAAAATCCAAGCTGGAATCGAAAACGGCAGTTTCAAAACATGATTCTACTTCTTCGACTTTGAAGCCAACGCCGCCTCAGTCTTCAACTTCTTCGTAGGTCATCCTCGTTGAGTCAGAGCGCCCGTCGATTTTGCCTCGGCCGAGGCCTGGGTATGAACCGCTCTTTCCCTCAAACTCCTCTTCTGACTCTGAGGCCAAGCACCCTCCGGACATTTCTCTCATGACCACACAATTTCAATCTGCTCCTTCGCTGCCCGAGCTGCTCCACCATGCCCTTTCTGGTTCCACGCCATTATCGGCTTCTGCTCTGTTGCCCGACACCCAATCGGGACCCCCTCAGATGCCTTCTGTTGGGTCTTTCCCGATGTCGGAGGGGACTTCTGTTCAGTCTGATTCGGCTGAATTCATCCCTCAGCCAATACTGGAAAAATTGGCTTTGAAGGAGCTCAAGCTTCATTCCCATCGAAAACGGGATGTTGCTACCGAACAGCCTGTGCCGACTTCAGTTTTGGCTTCGACCGACCTTCGAGCGTCTGCTCCAACTTGCATGGCGAGATCCATCGATTTGCCCACCCACCATCCAAAGCCTCGGTTCACCGACCACATTTTTGGTAAAATCTCTTCGGATGATGCTTCTCCTATCCATCTGGCCGTTTTTCCTTACTTCGTGGCTATGATTGAAGAGTCCTTCAAGAATATCGCCTCCTTGTCTGTTTCTAGGAAGATTGAAAACCTTTATCGAGTGTATGACGAAAAGGTTCCTTACCTTTCCAAACATCCTGTGGCTAACTCTGTGGTTGTTGTTTCCTCTCAAACACAATCTCGTTCTAAGCAACTCCCCATTCCCCCCTCCAGAGAAGGGTGTAAGCTTGATAATTTGGGAAGAAACATCTACAGTTTTGCTTCTCTTCTTCTAAAGATTGCCAACTATCAAGGCGCCATGGGCGCGTATCAGCGTGAGCTGTTGGCTCATTTACACCCTCTTCTTGAACGGCTTCCTGAGGACAAGAGATCTGATGCTACTGTGCTTTTTGACAAGGCTATGGCACTGGCAGCTCAACAAATGCTCTCCTCACGCCATGCTTTCGATTGCACTTCTAAAGTCTTAGGTGCTGCTGTTACCCTCCGTCGCCATTCTTGGCTTCGCTCTACTGGTCTCTCTGAGAACCACAAAGCCTATATTGAGAGGTTGCCATTTGAGGGCGACAGCTTGTTTCACCCCTCGACGGATACAGTTATGGAGGATCGCCACAAAAGGCAAAACGCTGCAAAAAAGTTAAATGTGGTTCCCCAGCATTCTCAACGTCCTTTTCGTTTTCAATCCAGACGTTACTCCTACCACTTCGGATCCCAGTCCTCCTTTGGTCGGCACCAATCCAGAGACCGTTCTTCCCGTACCTCCAGCTTCTCTGCCTTTGCCCCTGGGAAAGGTAAAAAGGCCAAGTCTTCCTCTCCTCAGTTCCCGAAGTCATGGGACCGCAAGCTTAAAGAGGAATTCTGACCATCCTTCTCCAATCCGTCTGGCTCCTTTCTTACCTCGCTGGCAGTCCACAACATTTGACAAACTGGTGCTCTCCATCGTTGCCAGTGGCTACCGCTTAGACTTTACAGAACTGCCACAACTGGGATGGGTTTTACAAACTGCTCCAAGTCCCTGCCTTCTTCAAGCTTGCCTCCCTTCTCGACAAAGGTGCCATCGAACCCGTCCATCCACAACTTTTCCACACAGGGTTCTTCTCGAGATACTTCACCGTGCCCAAAAAAGATGGACGGCTCCACCCCATCATGGACTTGCGTGCTGTCAACCAACATCTGCACATTCCCAAATTCCGTATGGTTACCCTCGAGAAGGTGATCCCATTTATTCGAAGAGGGGATTGGTTTGGCATGGTGGACCTCAAAGACGCTTACTTCCACATCACCATCCATCCTCAGCATCGCCGGTTTCTCATGTTCGCCATAGGCGATCTAGTTTACCAATACACCGCCCTCCCATTTTGGTTTGGCCACCGCTCCGAGAATTTTCACCAAGTGCATGGCGCGGGTGGCGGCCTACCTTCGCACTCGAGGAGTGGTGGTTTTCCCTTATTTAGACGACTGGCTAGTCGTGGCGGACTCTCAACATCGAGCCACCAGAGACATTCGTTTTGTCCTCAAAACGTTGTCCAGTCTGG
>JAHTLZ010000030.1:4394461-4421801 GCA_023846285.1 Phrynocephalus versicolor | reverse complement strand
GGCACGGGCGGTGGCGGTCCCCCAAACCGGTCCGCGGCGGCGACAGGGGCCGGCTAACCGCAGATAAGCGGCAGCGACGGGCCCCCCATAGCAAGCCCGCCGACAGGCCGCAGGAAGGCCGCAGGGCAGCGGCGGCCCCCAGCAAACCCACTGACCGGGAGGCGAGGTAAAGCTCCTGGGGGGGGAGGGACACCACCTTTCAGAAATGCATTGGAACAGATTAAATCTGTTTTCAATGCATTCCTATGGGAAATTTCAATTCATACAACGAAAAACTTGTATAACGTAATTTAATTCGGAACGAATTAATTACGTTATACAAGGTACTACTGTATTCCGCTTCTAACAAAGGTAATCCACAAAATTTTCCAAGAGAGAGCAAATGTCATCCTGATAGCTCCCTGGTGGCCTCGCCAACCATGGTTCGCACCCCTTCTCCGGATGGCCAACTCTTACCGGCGGCTGCCTCTCCTGCCCAACCTCCTGTCCAGGGATCTCAGCAGGATCTTTCACCCGGATCTTCATCGGCTCCAGCTGACGGCTTGGAGGATCACAACGACATAGACTCCATCCTTACCTCTGCTAGGTAGCCGTCCACTTTACGTCTTTACCATCACAAGTGGAAGAGGTTTGTCTCCTTTGCCAATCAACACCATTTCTCGTCTTTGGACCCTCCCTTGCAAGGTGTTCTTCAGTACCTTCTATCTCTGAAGAAATCCGGTCTCACTCTCTCTTCTCTGCGGGTGTACCTCTCTGCTATTGTTGCTCACCAGCCAGAATCCTCCCCTGCTGCTGCATTCTTCTGTCACCCTCGTCTGAAAGCTTTCCTCAAGGGTCTCCGTAATACCTACCCGGACAGAAAGCCCGTTCCGCCTCAATGGTCGCTTTCCTTGGTCCTGCAAAAACTGATGCATCCACCCTTTGACTACCTGTGACCTTCGGCTTCTCGCCTTCAAAACTGCTTTTCTCTTGGCTATCACCTCTGCCAGACGGGTTAGTGAACTCTGTGCCCTGAGGTGTGATTCACCTTACTTACAGTTCTATAAGGGCCGTGTCCTGGCTTACCCTGATGTTACTTTCCTGCCTAAAGTGGTTACTCCGTTTCACCTCTCTCAGCTGCTTTCACTGCCAACCTTTTTTTCCTAACCCTTCAACTCCTTTGGAAAAAGACTTGCATACTCTGGGTGTGAGACGTGCTCTTGCTTTTTACATCTCTCGAACAGCTTCTTTCAGGAAAACTTCACATTTATTTGTTTGTTATGATCCTAGTTCCAAAGGATCCCAAGTTTCGCCCCAGCGACTTTCTCACTGGGTTTCTTCTACCATTGAGTTGACTTATCAGCTCGCCAAGTTGCCTGTGCCAGCGCCTATTCGTGCCCATTCCACCAGGGCGATGTCCTCGTCTGCTGCTTCTCTGAAAGGCATCCCTTTGGAGGACATCTGTAACTCAGCAACGTGGTCTACCCCGTCCACCTTCATGAAGCACTACCGGTTGGATACCCGAGTGTGGTCTACTACTTCCTTCGGTAGAGCTGCTCTTTCAATGGTCCTGGCGTGACGCCCTCCATCCTGTGAGTATGCTTGTAATCACCCATCTGTGTGGCTTCACGAAGGCCACGATGGAGAAGAACCAGTTACTTACTTGTAAAGGTGGTTCTTCGAGTGGACCTTCGTGAAGCCACACAGCACCTGCCCGCCTCCCCTCATGCCGTCACGCCTTGGCTGGTATTTACCTGTCAAGCCGGCGGTCCGAGGGAACTGAGGTGTTTGGGTGGGAGCCCGCTCGCACATGCGCAGTGCGAGTGGGAGGAGACTAACGACCTTTCCTATTGCTAGGGAAGGCCGGCCTCCGCGCAAGGGCGCTTGGGAAACCCATCTGTGTGGCTTCACGAAGGTCCACTCGAAGAACCACCTTTACAGGTAAGTAACTGGTTCTTATCTGATATTCTTTACCATGACCCACTGGCTGAAATGTTCCGAGCACAACTCATAGGGCAATAAAGCCTGTATTCAGCTAGCACGTTTCAGAGTACGCTTGATAATCTAACCCCAATAGCTGTGAGAAGAAGAGCCTTTGCTAAATCTAATTGTTACACTTGGGTAAAACCCAGTGATGCAATGCGCCTCTTCTAATTGGGACTAACAATTGGATATAAATCTTTGAGGCCATCCACTAATGTTCTCACCAAAGCATTTTGCATCAGTTGAAGAAAAGTTGGGCTACGTCCTAATCCTATCAAGGTTGTATGTCTTGAAAAGGTCTACACTTTTTTTTTTCATTTTCTGTCCTCTGTTTTTTAGGAATTCATTGGGGTTTCTAGGCCACTAAAATGAAGTCCCATTAATTTTAACTCATTGGCAAGATACTTTGACTTGATTAGGGGGAAAGTGCTAAACAGACCCAATCGAGTCACATTAACACATAACACAGTCCTAGGCAGTAGTTGTGCTCTTTAAGAGATGTTGCTCAACTGATCCTTTTCTCAGCAGGGAGAGAAAGCAATGGAAATGTTTCCCTCAAAAATACTTATTTGAACCAATCTGTTAAACTGGGGAAGGAGAAATAAAGCAAAAAACACAGATTAATACCAAAGAGTGTACAAATTTTTATTTTCAATCACAGTGAGGTAGTAAGCTGATTAATACTTGAAAAGGTTTTGCTCTGCTACAGTCACAGAACATTTGCTCCTGCAAAATGTATGCATTAACGGAAAGTATCAAAAAGAGAAGTGGGAAAGCACTGAACGTCATGTGATACTCTTTAAAAAAAGACATTGCTTCATTCAGACTGAATGTTCTGAAACCACTACAAGATTTGGTTACAAAGACGCAGCCACATCTTGTAGTGGAGATGGCAACAGGAGGATATAGTAAGATAGTCACTGTTATGTTTCACACTCACTACATAAATTTGGACAATCATTTCAACTGAATGCTCCAGTTTATATGCCTTGCACATTTACTTGATTCTAAATTCCAATGAATTCACTGGTATGTATCTCTGAGTAGATAAACAAGATTGCACCATGAATGTGTTAAAGAAGCAATAGGAAATGAGTTTTCTCACTAAAGCATTGATAAGGAACTGGACTGGGGAACCCATCAACTGTGGACTACACAACATCAGAGATGTGGCCATCAGCAATGTGGCCCCTGTGTGCAGCTTCTAGTTGGGGCCTTTGGTGATGGATCTTCTTTTCTGTAAGCAGTGATAGCAACTGCAGAGCACAACTGGACACTCAAAGTTGGCTGATTTACAAAGTCCTAGCTCCCAAAGTGCCAGCTGGTCCTGCTGGATCCCCCTACATGCTGCTGGGTGTGGGTGTTTGTGAAAGTGATGTCTCTCACTTTGTTCCTGCAGTAGTTCCTGGAAGCACCAGCTAATTTCCTGGATGTGTGCCTGTTACGAAGTCGGTGGCTTTATTCTTCCTCCCCTCTTTCCTTTGTAGGGAAGAGGAGCCAAGAGTACTTAGAGCCTGCATTTCTAGGAGATCACTGAATCTTAAACTGGCAACATAGGCACCATCTGAGAACAGATTCCTTCTATCACTGATCTCTAACAGGAGATGAAATGGTTTGCCTCTTCTTTGAAATTATTCAAGGAGGAAATTCTGTAGGACAGGCAGCGACCCTTCACAGGTCATGAGTTCCCCTTTCCTGCACTAGGACCCTGGCATTTATTTTCATTAAGAACAGCTGAAATTTACAACTTAGATCAGACAGAAGTGTCCTTTTGACTACAATGGGAAATACATCTTAGAAAGCATGCTAACCCATTTACGTGGCACTGCTGCTTAAATGCCTCTAATGTGGGCAGACTTATGGGTATCATCTTAAAATTATATTCAGAGATACACTGTGTTAACCTCTGGGCTTCATTTATAAAAGTACTGTAGTCCTTGAGCAAGCTGTGCATACCCAACTAGAAGCGAAAGTTCGAACAAGGTTCCATAGCACAGGAGTATAAAAAATGGATAAAGAAGCCCCCCCCCCGTTTGGGGGGATTTTAAAGTGTCATAAAAATGTAAAATACAATTCATAAACTTCTTACATTAGAGGTCTTGCAGATTGAAGTCAATGAGTTTTTTTATATATAAAAAATTATTACTGAAATGATTTGGTCATAGTTTTTCACTTCAGTGACATTCCAATACAGTATTACAAAAATAGAGATTACAAAATTGATTCTGAATTGAAGTGTCCCAGAAATCTTGACATCATTCATGTGAAGTTGCCTTAATTCTGAGAAATTATTTAGCATAACCTAGCCAGAGTTAAGCACTTTTAAGTTCCATTGATTTCAGCAGATATTTAAGCATCTGATCACTTTCATACTGACATGAAAAGGGCTTCAGTGCTTAACGCATGCTCAAACGTACTCAATTATTTCTTTTTAAATCATGCTGGTCTAGAAGTCACATGGAAAGATTCATTATACTCCTTCGTATCAGTTGAAACTTAAATTCTTGGCTTCTTTACTGGAGGGTCTTGAAGGCTAAACTTTGGTATGTCAGATGAAGATGCAAATGGAATCCTTTTTGCCGATACCTTCTTCCCAATTGTCTCAATCTGAAGGGAACAAAAACATTACACAAAAAATGGTTAGAGAAAACCATCCTGTTCTAAGCCATTTTTCTGAGGACTCTTAAGGCATCAGGTTCCACACTGCTTTTATGAATTTTCCTGCCACCCACACAATGTTCTTCCTATCTCACAACAATAGTGTAGTTTCTTCCATTATTTCTGCTGCTTCTTGTGCTCCTTCAGACATCAGGATTTATCACTGTTAGGTGGGCTGGAATTTAATACTATGATGATCTGCAACAGCTTCCCAGTAGGTCCTTTTCAATTAGCATTCAAAAGTATTAAAAACAATAGCAAAACAGCATGGCTTTTGCTTCTGTGCCAGCACGGATGCTGATTTATTTTTTCATAAAAGCTTTTGAACTACCTTCCGAAGTAGCATGTGAAGACAGCTTCCCAGCATGATGCCTTTGAATCTGTTGGTTAGCTCTTGTTTTAACATGGCATTAACTATTTCTAGTTGGCCACAAAGAAGGAAAGACTGAAAAAAGCAATTGGTCTTGCACACTGCCCCATACTTTTCTTATTGGTTGTACAAAGCAACACTGAAACTAGAATCTTGTGACTAACTGAAAGGATTTCCTCCACCTTGAACCTGGTACCATGAAGCAGTTCAGTACACAGTGTAAGGAAGATGCCCCATGGATTACCTAGGTTCATCTAAGCCTGAGAGGATAGTTATTACACATACATCTCTGAGGCTAGCTTTCAATCACGTGTGTAATAACATGCAGACATGTCTTAAGAGAAGAGATGAGCACAAAATGATAACCGACAGGCTGTTTTGTCGTTTTGTTATGTAACAAATCATTTTGTTACGAAATGAAACAAAAGAAACCATGTCAGCCCGAACCAAACCAAACTGCTTTTTTTTGTTTTCTTTGTTCAGAAACTGAACCAGGGGAGCTTCCTTGGACTCTTCCCCAGAAGCTCCCCAAATTTGGAGCAGTTTGGGATTCAGTGTTTCAGACTGTAAGAGAAAGAGGTGGCAGGCTGCAGCGAGATTGCCGCCACCACCCAGCTGGTTTTGACGGCTTGAGCTGTGGGGAGGGGGGCGCGGCTTTACTCCAGCTGATAGATCTCACTTCAGGCAATGGTGGTGATGGCAAGTGGGGGCTTTACTCTAGCCACGGGTCTCACTGCAGTCAGTTGCCTGAAACGGGGCTGGAGAGAATCTGCTGTCCACCACTCGTCATCGCCACCTGGCTGTGAGGAGGGGGGCAGCGGCTTCCCCGATACAGCAAGGGGATCCGGACTCTTGCCCGCTCAGAGTGTGTCGGAACAGCAAGAATCTGGTTTTAAAACACTTTTGCCAGGCATGCAGGAGTATTTTAAAAGCAGATTCTTGCTGTCAGAGTTGAGACCCCCCCTGCTGTGTCTCGGCAGCCAGTTTGGTGGGGAGCAAAGTTGGGTGGCTGTTGACAATGCCTTCCTTGCGCTTTATGGCTTTGCCATCAGCCACCCGACTTCGCTCCCCACCAAACTGGCTGCCCTTTAGGCTTGGTGGGAAGGAAAAGTGGGGTGGGCAGGCAACGGGTGATTCCTCCCCTCGCCCGCTTCCCCACCCCTGCTTTGTGCAAAGCGTGCACAGGTTTTTTTTAAAATCAGATTCTTGCTGTCGGAGCCGGGATCCCCCGGCACAGCAGGGGGAGGAGAGGGCAAGCGGCGAAAGCAAAGCAAAGCAAAGTGTTCTGCTTATATACCGCCCCATACTACTACAAGTAGTCTCTGGGCGGTTTACAATTTTAATTACAAAGTGCAGGCTACACATTGCCCCCCCCCAGCAAGCTGGGTACTCCTCGGAAGGATGGAAGGCTGAGTGAACCTTGAGCCTGCTGCCGGGGATTGAACCCAGGCCGTGAGCACAGTTTTACCTGCAGTACAGGCATTTAACAACTGCACCACGAGGCTCTTTCTACAGCAGGCTGTAGCGAGATCTGTCACGCTGGAGTAAAGTGGCACCCACCCCTCAACAGCTGGGTGGCGGTGGCGGTCTCCTTTCCCCTTATCATCCAAAACACAAACTGCTCCAAATGAGGAGCTTCCAGGGTACAGTCCAAAGAAGCTCCTCCTCGTAGAGTTCCAAAACGTTTCGTTTCATTTTGTTTCGTTTCCTTTCAAAAAAAGTTCATCACTAACGAAACAAAATGAAACTGCTAAAGAAAGGAAAGGAAACAAAACTCATGATCCCTCACTGCCTGTATTAAGGCGGGGCTGGTGCAGTCTAAAATGGGAGAAGGCTATCCTAAGTAAAAGCTCCTAAGTAGATACGGGCATGAAACGAAAAGATAGTGTTTTGAAGTATACAACGTGGCAGTGTCAGGCTGAGACATGCTGTCATGGGACAGTGAAAGCCCCATCTACACTCTTATCCATCACTCAGAATCAGGAGCAGTTCCCTGTCACACAGTGTAGATCAACCTTTGACACCCAATGATTATCCACAATGCACACTTTGTGGATAATCATTCCAAGCAAATCAACCTGCCCTTCCTGCCACTTTTAGTCAATACGATCTGGGAGAAAATGTTGTCTTAATAGTGTGATCAACTTGTTCCAAGTCGGTACCTCATTTCCCCATGACAGCAGATTCCAGGGTAAATTATTAACTTGCTTTTATGTAATACCAGACTGATTTTTCACTTTAGAAATACTTCCGTCTGTAATGCTGAGGTTTTTAAGACAGCCTCAAAATTCACAAGAGGATTAGTAAGTATGACATACGTCCTTTGGCATATATGGCTCCAGGATGGTCCTGCCTAAATTCTACAGACTAATCCTTATCTGGGCAAAATGTTTTCACATCGTGGTAACTAATGTTCTAGAAAAGCACTGGATCATAAGACCTAGGAAAGAAGGTCAAGAACATTTTATGATTGAGAAAAATATCGAGATCTACAACAATATACAACAGTAAGAAACACATCAAGACGCAGGGATTTCTGTGCAAGAAGGTGATTGTGGAATTAAAAAAATCCTTCCTCTCTTTCCCCATGAAGCCACACAATGACCTGATTCTGAGTCAGAAGGAGCGAAAAAGAGAGAAGTTACCTGGAAGCCAATAACTTGCAATTCATTGTGAAGGTCATCAAGGACTCTCCTGCCATCGAAGATGAAAGCTGGCTTCAGCATTTTTTTGTGGATGCGTTCATAATCCAGTTCCTGCAAAGGACCCCAGAGACGACTTCAGTGACTGGAGTTATGACCCTGAAATTCTCTGTACAGTTTGCTCTCCAGCTGTGTTTTGCTTACCTTAAACATATCCCACTCTGTGCAGATAACTAGGGCATGGGCTCCGTCACAAGCTTCGTAGGGATCTTTGCTAATGGTGACTAATCGGGACACTGCAGTGAAAAAAGAAACAGCTTCTAAACTAGTATACTTGAGTACCCTCGAGTCTAGCCAAACCTAAGTCCTGTTGATTACAATGTCAGAGTTTTAAGCATCTCTGCAACAGTCCCTTTGAAGAGATTCAACTTTGGACAGGTTTACGCTTTTGCCTCACGTCGCCTCCCACTTTGTGAACTTTTACCACTGTTCTGTCTGATTTGACATTTCAGGAAGGAGCTATAATCGGGGATGTGTATATTCTACATCACTGGTTCCCAACTAGAAGTTTTTGGGCTGCCACACTTAGAAACCCTGGGCAGCACAAGTGTTGGTGAAGGCTTCTGGGAACTGCAATTCAAAAACACTTGGTTGGCCCAAGACTGGGAAACACTGTTCTACACTAAAAAACAAACAGAACCCCCAAAAGAAAAGAAAAAGCATAGCCATGTCACATATGTAAATCAGGAAGCTATCCCCAATGTATCTGAATTTGCAGATTTCATTCTGACTTTACATAGAGTACAAATTAATACAAGAGCATAACAATCCAGATTCCTGAAAAAAATCTACCTCTGGCTTCATATACAGTAGGACCCACATATCCACTGATTCATTAACTACTGATTCATTTATCCATGGGTGGCAGAGGAAAAAATTAAGTAAATAATTCAGCAGCGGCAAAGCAAGCTACTGTCACAAATAGAAGCAGTAAAGCAAGCTACTATCGTAAAACAGCAACTGTGAAGCAAGCTATTGTCGCAAAACAGCCTTTTTGGAGGGGTTGCATTCTCTCTTATCCACAGTTTTTGTTATTCACAGGAAGAACTGGAAGCAATCCCCAGTGGATACTGGGTTCTACTGTACTTCAGCAGGCATTGTTCAAGCATAAGTTGATGGAAATAACACCTAGTATCTTCCTTTAAAAAGCAATGGAACCATGAGTTTAATTTTGTATTCCATTCTAGAATCCTGTGAGTTCTGTTCTGAGTTCCAAGTCTGCATCTTTGTTTCCAGTCCCATCCCGACCGCTCAATTTCCTTTCCCACTAACCTTTCTCTTTCTTTGATCACATTCATTCAGCATATATAACAGCCTATCAGAAAAGGCAAACCAATGAGTAAGACCACGCACTATTCAAAACTATCTATCAATGGACCCAATTGGGACTTAGGATGGAGAAATTTGGAAATATAATTAGTCCAGTTATTTAAGACAGGAAATCTATGTATCTGTTTCAACTTTAATCTCCAGACTTAAAACCAGGCTTAAAACCAGGGTACTTCAAGAGCCAGATGTAGAGGAGTGGTATCAGGAGACAGATATCTAGTCTCGTGCACTCCCAGACACATTTGGTGGGGCCACTGTGAGATATAGGAAGCTGGACTAGATGGGCCTTTGGCCTGATCCATCATGGCTCTTCTTATGTTCTTTATTTCTAGCTGTTACCATTTCAGAGATATTTTGGGACAAACTGGCTTCTAGAAACATTTTTAGATGTAGCCAAAGAGATAATTTAAATTCAGAAATCAATAGTATACATTTTAGATCCCTTGGGACAAACAAATGGGGAGGAAGACAACCAATTTTGAGATGTGACCAACCTTGTCTTTTAATTTAGATCATCTGTAGAATCTATACATACCCCCCTTTCTAACTTACATTTTCAGAACTTTTTGGAACAGAGCCCTGTTCACAGAACTGTAACACCCATAACCCCTAATTAACAGTCTGATACACCCATTCATTCACCATTTTAAGATCATGGTTGAGATTCCTGCTCTATTTAGCCATTTAAGTGAGAAACAACGAACAGAATTTGCTTGGGGAGAATTCCGTTTCCCAGGAGTTAGGTGGGTGTTCTTCCTTTCTGATTTTCAAGGTGTTTTGTTTGTTTCTTTTTTAGGGGTGTGATTGTGCTAAAATGCCTTATAATCCCCTAAAACAGGAGAGGAAACATGTTCTGAATTCCAGTCCATGGTAATAAGGACATGTTTACTCAGAAGTGGAAAATGTTTGCCCCTCCTGATTTTATGGACTAGAGGACCCCACCACCAAGTGGGGCAAATGCTAAGTAAAAGAGAAAGAGCTCCCCCCACCAAATCCCATGCAAAAAATTACAATGCATGGGGATAATGGGTATTGTAAGCCTAAATGTCCTGAGGGCAAAGCTTTCCTACTCCTGAATTAGCCTGAATATACCATTATTGCATCTCTTTTTTGCACTGTTTCTTTTATATTGCATATCACCTTGGGAGGGGATGTCTGCCCTTAAACATAACATTAATTCTACTGCCGTGTCTGATTTTTCTCAAAGGGGAAGGGATTTGTCAAATGGCAACTGCACTCACCTTGATCGTCCTCAGATACACCTGGATGAGAAAGATCCAGAATGATTTGTTCACGCAGTACTTTGGGGTCATAGATATGAAGTTTTGCCCCTTCGTCCATTAAATACTTGCTGATGTAGATGCTGGACGATTCTCTACAAATTGAATTCAACAGCTTTTTACTCAGAAACCTTCATGAGATCATTATGTTCAATAATTAGCAAATGTGACTTCTTGGAAATGAGCTAGACTTGGGAGAGCTCTTAGAAACGGCCTTAATACTAGCACCCTAAACAGGCTCACAGGAGAATAAACCCCACTGAATATACTGAGGCTTCTGAGTAAGCAGGCACAGACCTCCACTATATAAAAAAGTAGCATTTGCAGCTCTTTCAAATAAGTCAGGGGTGTCCAAACCTTGGCCCTCCAGAAGTTTTGGAACACAGCTCCCAGAATTCCAAGCCTTTATTGCCAATGACAAAGGACTGTGGGAGTTGTGCTCCAAAACATCTGGCGGGCTGAAGTTTGAACACCACTGAAATAAGTCCTAGTTTCTGAAACTACATGTTCCTTGAGGAAAACGTACTTTCAGAAATTAGCAGACTTATTTGAAGAAGAAGCTAGAAGAATTACTTTGAAAGCTATGGTCTTCAGAAAATAAACAGCGTGTTTGTCTTCTGTGAAGGATTTCATGCCCTTTCCACCATGCATACAAACACTATTGACTTTGGCTCATAAAATCTTAGCGGTTAACTGGGCCAACTGCTTAAAAATGGTAAACCAGAGGATTCTAGCTGAGTCACTGTGGGTGTTTGGTTAAGACCAAGGTGATAAAAGAGTTGGATTGGCGGCTGCTGCAGGTCAAAGGTAACTAGAACGCAAGTTATCAGATAACAAAACCCATCCCTCTTGCCAGAGGTAATAGTTTTCACTGACTGTATGAACCAGTCAATAACCATCCAAGTCCGGAAAGGGGGAGAAAAAGCACTGCATGTCTCACTTCTGTGGAGAAGAGAATGGGGAATGCGTGGACCTCCATATATGGAGCCTACACCTCTGACTTTCCTTCGCGAAGAGTTTTCTTGGCTAGCATCAAGGGAAGCTGTAATCTGACAATATCCAGAGAAGGAATATGGCTCTTGGGGTGGATAAAACATTGGCTTTCGATCCAAGAAACTGGGATTCCAATTCTAGTGGCAGTCGAGGTCTCAAGAGTCTTTAGCAGAGAAAATAATGGGAATATGGCAAGAAATTCCTCAAGGCCATCTCATGGAAGCAGATCTGCACAAATACCAGATTCACTTGAGGGGCCCCTCAGGCTTGTTATTTGCTGAGAGTGTCTCAGAAATAGCTTTGGCATGCCCTTGTGTCTGGAGCCACAAATGGCACCTGGTTTTCTGGGGAAAAGTCTCCCTACTGATTTGACTCCATTTCTTTCTCTCTCTCTCTTTCCATTGTTACTTAATATTCATGGGGCTTAACATGCCACTAAAAAGGAATCTTGTTTTCTAAAAACTATACCAGAATGTACCTTCCATGTGCCAAGTTTACACAACAAAATGTTGCTCTAGCTGCCCAAAGAGTTCAATTTGTACTGTAACTGGTCACACAACTAAGCTCCCCCTAAGCTGCCACTACTGATTGTGTTTTAATTGATGGCAATGTTCATAGAACTAAAAAATCCATCTGATCACGTTACTTACAACCAGATGAACAACCTGACTGGAAACCCAGCCAGAAATGTGGACTGAATTCCCCTGAAGGTTAAGGACAACGGCAGATAAATAAGAGCACTGATCCAATCAGGTTTGGCTGAATGAAGAAGCTAAGCTTCACTGATTTAACGGGCCAAGGGGAAACTTCCCTCTCCTACCCAACCATTTTCCAATCTTCTCTTCTCCAATTTATATGGCTTGTGTTATGAACCAGTAACCAGGGATAGTAACTGTTTGCTCATCAGGAATTGAGGTCTGAAAACAGAATCTACATCGTTCAATATGTTAACATTTTCATGATTCAAAAACAGTTTTCGGTCCTCGTAGGCCACAGTATACAACAGTGGTGGTGAACCTTCAACACTCCAGATGTTTTGGACCACAACTCCCAGAATTCCAAACCTGTATTGCCAATGACAAAGGACTGTGGGAGCTGTGGTCCAAAACATCTGGACTGCCGAAGGTTCGCCACCACTGGTATACAACATTTCCAGCATGTACACCTGTCACCTGCCTCTCGTCAGATGATGTTGGACGACAACTCCTCTTACCTCTTACCACTAGTCATGACAGCCAGGCCTGATGGGAAGCTGAGTTGAAACAACTCCACCCTTCTCTACAGAGATGGTAGGAGCCCTAGAGCTCTCGCAGATGCATTCAAGGGCTTGATGAGATTTCTTATTTCCCTTTGAAAAGGAAATCCTTCACCCCCACCCCCACCACCCCATTGCCATAACACAAGTCTTTTGGGTTTCAAAGCAGCTTACACCCACTGCACGCATGGCACAGAGAGTTGCTTCTGTTCATGAAATACAAGTCCAAAGGACTGGACGTAGCTGCACGTAGAACTGATTGTGCATCTCTTGGGCTCCTAGCCAAAATAAGAGGGGGGGGGTATGGGCAGATCCTCTGCTGGTATAAGTTGTTTCCTAGGATCAGGATTCTGTAGAGTCAAATTACCCACAAAATGGAGATAGGGCAAGTGGTTTGAGTTCTAGGCTTCCTACCCATTTGCTACTCTCCCAACCAGCGTTTCCTTGACTGACAGGAGAGTATTCTGGAAGAGCTCCCTCCATCACTGTAAAGGAGAGGAAAAATCCATTTCCATGTGCTGTTCTATGTGCAAATCAAACTCCATTTTTCAAGGAACGCAGCAGCCCTTGCATGCAAAAGCTTTGTGGACCTATTATAAGTAGCCATTGGAGAGGAACTATACTCTTGCTCTAATTTTACCTATTCCTCTCCAGAAAGTACCTTCTGGCAAATGAAAAGTTTCTATAATTCACAAATTCCAGCTCTTGGCCCTGCATCAGGACAGTCTGTGTGACCCATTCAAAAAGGGGACAACAGTTGAGTGTCAGTTGAGTGTCATGGTGGTATAAGCACTGGAAATTTGGTCAGGAGATATGGGTTTTCTTTATTTAGGATCCGGAATTGTTTTGGGGTGACAGCATGACTGAAACTAGGTAAGATGCTCGGGGAATGCTTCTGCCACTTGGACACACTATGCCTTGTGTTACCTTGTGTCACCTGTGTCTTTTTTGAACGCAAATCCCAAAATAGCAATCTTCTTATCAGTGACGGTATTAAACAAGCTGTCAATTATTCGAGAAGCAAACCTTCTTCTCTGATAATCATTCATGTCGATCACCTGCAAATTATAAAGAGTGAATGAATATGATTTATAAAGTGCCCCAATTTGGTAGCCATGGAATATTCATAACAATTTTCATGATTCTGCTCATGATCAGAGAAATTAATTAAAAAAAACAAGCAGCAAAGGATCGAGAACATGTTCAAAAGGCATGGGAATGTACAAGTCAACATTTCTTCTGCATTAACACAAAGCAAAGCTTTCATCAAAGCCCAATTTGTGCCTGAAACAGACTATCTTGTAAGCTTTTATCTTTCTCAGGAGTAATGTTATGGCAGGAAGGCCTCTGGGTGGGCAAAATATAAGACGTGTTCTAGTAAAAGCAGGGAAAACCTTGGTGGAGAGAGGAAGCACTGAAAAGTCGCAGGTTTTGAATACTGGATGTGTTTGAAGTGCACCTCCACAACAGCCTTCCTGAACGTGGCACCAACCAGCTGTTTTAAACCAAAACACCTATGACCCCTGGCTAGCAAAGCCAGAGGAGAAATTGGACAGAGATAACATGCAGATGGTGGAGTGGAGGACAGCGATCCAGCAACGATATAATTTAAAACATGTTCCATTTAAGACTGCAGGTCTTGTGACTACTGCTCTTTCTACAGGCTGACATTGGCTCCCAGCTAGCTAGGCTGTTCCTAAGTCTCTCAGAAGTCTTTGGGGAAGAAACCTGCTATCGATGACCCCATTACTGTGCTAGATCTGAATTTTTTTTCTCCCTTCCTAGTAAACAGACAAGTGGGGTCCCCACACAAACCTGAGATTTACTCTTCCTTTCATAAAATCTGAACATCTAATCCAAATTCTGCTCCAGGGCTACATCTGATTCAACGTCACAAGCAAACAACACTCAGTGCAATATTAAAGAGGTACGGATTTGCTTGCTGTTCTCTTGCCATTTGCCATGCAAACTTAGACTATGATTCTACAGTGGATCAGGGTTGGCATTATTTGCTGTACAGTGACCCCCTCCTATAACGGGGGTTAGGGACCTGACCCAACCCGTGATAATTAAAAATCTGTGATATACAGATGCAGGTCAGGTGGGGTCTGAGGGGCCTAACTAGGGGCTTTTGTACTTACCCCAGCCCTCAGAGGCTTCAGAAATGATTTTCTGCAACCTGGAAATGACTTCCGGTTTACCAAAAGTCACTTCTGGTTCGCAGGGAGGCCCTTTTGGGGCCTCCAGAAGGCCTGGGAAGGCCCTCACAGGCCAATCTGGGGCAGCCCCAGTTCTGGGGTAACAACTGTATACTGTAATATCATTCATTGATAAATATCAATATTGGAATACTAATGTCAACTGGCTTTTGCAAGAAAAATGAGATCAACCAGTTGACATGTCGCCATTTTCTCAACCGGGCAAGACTGGCACATCAAGCACAACGGTAACTCTCCTCCTTTGTGTTCCTCTCCCATTTTTGCTTCAAGGGCTTGGCCAGCTTGGGAAAGGTAATTTGCCATGGAAATCAAGGCTAGTACTTACTTAGCAGTCTCTCTGTTGACTTCAATGGGACTTAATTCCAAGCAATATGTTCCCAAATGTAACTCAAAATCGCAAAGCACTTAAGCAGCATGAAATAGTTGCTTTAAAATGGGAGAGAGTTGATTTTCTTTTTCAAGTAAAAACTGAATGCCACTGGATAATTTGGTAACAAGCAGGAGTAAAGTGGATAATAACAAATGCTTTTTATTCCATTTGCTAGCTGCCCAACAGGTGGGCAGACCTCAAATTACTTAAAACATTGTCTGTGAAGATTCTCAGTCATCCAGGTGAATTTATCCAGAGGTTGAGTCATGGCAACTGGCCTTATTTTCTTGAGAGATTGAAACATTTCGCAGCTCGTTCAAACAGCTTTGTCAGTCTGAGAAAGCTAATTGTGAGTCCTCCATTTTATAGTTCACTTTGACCTTATGTCACCCTGGTCTGAAATAGGCTCATAGGGCGAACAATGGCCTGAATAGGTTTGTTAGATAGACAATAGGCCTTTAGGTTCACCAGATACTTAAAACAATATGTCTGTGAAGATTCTCAGTCATCCAGGTGAATTTATCCAGAGGTTGAGTCATGGCAACTGGACTTCTTTTCTTGAGAGATTGAAACGTTTTGCTGCTCATCCAAACAGCTTCATCAGTCTGAGGAAAGGAAGTGATTTCAACAATACCCAGACAAATAAAAAAAATACTTCACACCGCTACCACCTAGGCCATAACAACCCATACTTTATGGGTTTCAAGCACCTTAGGCCATTGTCCACCTAATGGCCTATTGAGATTATTGTTCACCTAACAAGTCTATTCAGGCCATTGTTCATCTTATGAGCCTTTTTCAGACCAGGGTGAGGTCAAAGTGAACTATTAAATGGAGGACTCGCAATTAGCTTTACTCAGACTGATGAAGCTGTTTGGATGAGCAGCGAAATGTTTCAATCTCTCAAGAAAAGAAGTCCAGTTGCCATGACTCAAATTCCAGATACTAAAAACAACAAATTTCTAATAAATATTCAGATTAGATTACACCAGCTGTCTGTTATTCACCATACGTGCGTGAATTATCAAAATACTTTAAATTATAGCAGGCTCTTACTAACAAGATGGAACAAAGATTACTTTAAGGTAGAATTTCCACAATATCCATTCTTACCTGTTGCCAATAACGAGCTACTTCTGGCAAATTCAAAGCTTCACAAAGATAAACTAAGTTCAGAACATCTTTCTGAAAACAGCTGCCACCAAATCCTGGGGAGAGAAAAATATTAAATACTCAGCCTTTATCATAAGGATGCCTCTTTGCATCTTGATCCTATGCGTAGCTAATTAAAAGTAGACACCAAAGAAAATAAGAGATATTCCCAGGTGAATGAAACCTAATGGGTACTTGCTCTGAATTCACTAGCTGCTCACTTTTCACAATCCATGACCAATCTTCTTAAAATTAACAATTTTAAGAACTTTTTAACATTTGTAAAATATGTAGCTGCTAGGCTGTAATAATTAATGGAACTTGAGATGGGCATGAACTGCCGGTTCAACAGTTTTTGCCAGGTCATCCTTTGGGCAGTGTTCAACGCTTCATAGCCCTGTCTCTTCCAGTGGGAGCTCACTCATAGGCAGTGCCCTGGTTTCCCTGACCCATCTCCTCTGGGCACAGCCTTGAAAGTGCTGAACATCTGTTCATCCAAAAGACGAACTGGCACGAACCACCAAATTGGATGTGTGTGCCCACCTCTAACTTAAATGGTGTTCCACTGTCAAATTATTCGTCTTGGGCTCTTGGAAACCTCCTGTCAGGAGCCCCTCTCCAAGTGCACAGTCTTGGGGGGGGGTCTAAATATGTCAAAAGGGACTCCATCCCCCCCAATAATCTCAACAGTAAGAGAAGACTACCACACATGGACATAATAATTCCAATCTGACCCATATTCACATGCTCAGTTAAATTAATGGAGTAACCTGGATTTAAAAATAGAAGAACTTTTATGGAAGGTATGGACAAAGGAATTTTTACCTTATACCAATTAAATGGAAAGGATGATGCATTTCTGCCATGTGCCTACTTGGGAAGTAGGTATGTTTTGCCAGCTATAGCTAAATGGCAATATTTCCAATTATAGTAGCTATTTATATCCAAATACAGTCCAGCAGTACTAAGTGCTTCAGAGCCTTCTTCACTTTTGGAAATGTGTCAGATTGGCCGGCTGGCTAAGAAGGCGAGGAAGCACAGCCCAAATTCCTTTCTGGAGTGCTATGCCACCAGCCAAGGAGGACTCCAGTAGCATACCGACAATGGTGAGTGGGCCTGCCAGGAAAGGGGAAGCAGGGAGATTAAGCACAGCACTTGTGATGCTGCATGTGAGATTCAGCACAAAATGCTTAGTTGTGTTCCGTGACTATTTTTGCTCCTGATTTTGCTTGACCACAGCTCCCGTAATTGTTGACCATATATAATTCTGGCAGAGATTGGCAGTAACGGAGGCCCTGTAACATGTAGAGAACACGGCCCCTCAGGCTCAAGGCCATTCCCTGTCACAACCAAAGACAGACTTTTAAAAATTAAATTACCAACACTGGCTTTCAGAAACTTATTTCCAATTCTTTGGTCCATTCCTATGGCTCTTGCAACCTCTTCGACGTCAGCACCCGTGGCTTCACAAAGCGCACTTATGGAGTTGATGCTGCTAATCCGCTGGGCAAGGAACGCATTGGCTGCCTAGAGAGGGGGAAGAGAAAGCAAACCCAGGGAAATACTGTACAGTCTGTTGAAATGCATAAGGCACAACAAGTAACCCATAGTTGGAAACAACCGTGGTATTTATGCCAGAGCAAAGAAGGATTAGAACCTGGATCACACAGAAATTCCTGTTTTTACATTTACTTTCCATACAGGTGTTAAACTTTGTGGCTCTCACAAGAGAGGCAGATAGCTGTTGCTTTACAACCAGAATCCCATAGCACCTGTAACACAAGACTGTACTGCCCGAGAAAGAAGCTTGGCACCGAACCCATAAATCAGGTTCCTCCTGAGAATCTCACTTTTTGTTACTAAATGTACAAACAGGTTTCTAGCCCTCAGACTTGGAGATATTTATGTAAACGGCATGTAATGAAAGCCTGTAAACAGGAGGGATGATTTCTGATGATTGGAAGAGGATTTTAGTGCCCTCAGAAAGTGGTCCCTGTTTATGATGAGCAGCCAAGTATTTCGCTAAATTTGTATAATTTATACAAGTCATACAATTTGCATAATCTTGGTGCAAGATTCATTTTTGTTCCATACATATGGAGGTACTATAGTGAGTTTTTATGATATGCCTTATAATGAAGTGTTTTTGCTCCTGTCACTTGCATAAACTTCTTAGAAGTCAACACACCACTGAGTGAGGCTTACTGGGGTTTTTTAAAAAAATATATCCCTAACCTGGAATTGTTTAGGATAGGAAAGGCAGCAACAATCGTTCGGCACCAGTGAGTAAGAGGAGAGAGAAAGTGATAGAGAAAGGAGAGAACAGTGTGGAGTTAGGGTGTTGTTGTTTAATTCTGAAAGAGAGACATTGCAGTGCAGTGGAGTGTTCCCACATGCATACAAAGTTCAGCAAGTGGTTAAAAAAGAGAATGTGACAGTACAACTGAATGCTGCTAGGTAACCAGCTTACTATGCTTCATTCATACTTGTGTGTTTGAATCTTGTAAATAAAGGCTACTGTTGCTTGTTAACCACTGCTCGTGGTTAACAAAGAGCCTCGTGGCGCAGTGGTTAAATGCCTGTACTGCAGGTAAAAACTGTGCTCACGACCTGGGTTCAATCCCTGGTAGCAGGCTCAAGGTTCACTCATCCTTCCATCCTTCCGAGGTCGGTAAAATGAGTACCCAGCTTGCTGGGGGAGGGGGGAGCAATGTGTAGCCTGCACACTGTAATTAAAAACTGTAAACCGCCCAGAGACTACTTTTAGTGGTATGGAGTGGTATATAAGCAGAACACTTTGCTTTTTGCTTTGCTTTGCTGGAGTCTAGTTGGATAGGGAAAGTTGGAAATCAGCCTTACATCTCTAAAAGCATGAACACGAATACAACCTTATCTTTTTGGTGAGATTTCTTCATCTCATTAGATGGTTCTGGTGGAGCTATCAGAAAAAACAAGTGAGGCCCTAGGGGCCCAGGGGAATAAAGGCTGGCTGTTCGGTTACAAATGGTCATGGAGCAGTCAAGAAAGCAGAAATCCTATTAGTATTTGTGGGGTCTACTCAGTGGATGCCTACCCTAAGCAAGTGAAGTGTCCAATGGCATGCTGGGATTTTCCGTCCTCTGTTTCAAAAGGGGGGAGCAGATTCTGATAAGATTCTTCTCATCTAGACCACAAAAGCAGTGCTTTCTTGGGTTGTTATTGACTTTGCTAGTTTAATCTCACAGAGGAACTGTGCCAGAAGAACTCCCGGCCAGCCAAACAGATGAATGTTCAATGGGACGTTGGGCAGCAATGGACCGGCACAGGCCATTGCTCAAAAGCAAATGAATTAAACCAAGCCAATATTGCCGAAATGCTGTCAACCTCTGAGTGACCCCGTGCAAGTATGAAATCAGTGGAGCAGTTCAAGAGACAGATGAAATGTGGTTTTTCCTCTGATGTTTTTACAGCAACGCCTCTCAGAGGCTAATGAAAGGTGAGGGTCTAGTTCATTGCCCCAAAGCTGATCCTACAAGGCCTCATTTACTTTCCTGGCGTGAAAACATGAAATGACACCCACCAGTTTGGAAAGTTCAGACGACCAAGTATTTGTCGTAAGGATTTTCTCCTTGGGCACCCAGTGCTCATAGACAGCACACAGAGCGCGGACGGCTTTCTGGCCCTCGGGAGTCTCGTCGCCCCCAATGAGCACCCGGTCTGGATTCTTCAGGTCCTTGATTGCTGTGCCTTCGGCTAGGAATTCTGGATTAGACAGAACCTGTAGACAAAATATCAGAAATGGAGCTGAAGTGCGGCCGTGAAGGAAAAACCCATCTGATTTCAAAATGGTAGCTGTAGCTCTCTTGCCTGCAAATTTAAGTTTGGTTTTGTATTCGCATCAAAGATTCGCCGAATGCTCTCAGCTGCTCGGACTGGGACAGTGCTTTTCTCAGTCACAATTTTGTAACCATTGGAGTTTTGCACGATTCGTCTTGCACAGGCTTCAATATATTTCAGATCTGCTGCCCGGCCTTTCCCCATGCCGTAAGTCTTGGTTGGGGTATTAACCTGTAAAGACAAAGTGGAATTCTTATCAAAAACAACCAATGACAACTGGTTGGTAATTCTGCCGCTCGGCTGCTGTGTAAAGCTTGTGCATTCAATTTTGGAAAAAGAAAACTGTTTGCCTCATCCTGAGAAGGTCTAGCCCAGTGGTTCTCAACCTGTGGGTCCCCAGATGTTCCTGGACTGCAACTCCCAGAAGCCTCTACCACTTGCTGTGCTGGAAGGGGTTTCTGGGAGTTGCAGTCCAGGAACATCTGGGGACTCAAAGGTTCAGAACCACTGATCTAGAGCTAATGTCCTTTCTCTTCAGGCAAGATTTCCATGAGCGATTGACTGCCTCAGTGGGATTGTTAAACAAATTGTTGTCCCTTACTGCTTTGAACAGATTGTTGTCCCTTACTGCTTTGACTATGTTCAGTGGACTAGAGTGCTGAAATGGTCGGCTGCAAAGTCGGCAGCTCAGCGGTTCAAATCCCGGGTGCCACACAGTGGAGTGAGCTCCCGCTGTTAACCCCAGCTCCTGCCAACCACATGTCAATGCAAATAGATAAATAGGTACCACCATTAAAAAGTGGGAAGGTAAACAGTGTTTCCTTGCAGCCATGCTGGTCACATGGCCACAGAGTTGCACAACACTGGCTCTTCGGCTTGAAAACGGAGATGAGCACCACCCCGAGAGCTGGACATGACTAGCACACAAGTGTGTGGGGAACCTTTACCTTTATCTATGCATTTGAGTACAGTATTTGTTTGATCCTTATTAGCATCTGTATTTAGGATTTCCTCACCATTGTTATCTTTAAATACTGTCTTTTAATGATGTACGCCACCTTGGGTCCTTTTTAAGGAGAAACCTGGGGTCAAAATATTTTAAATACAGTAAAACCTTCAATTTACAAGTACCTTATTTTGTGAGTATTCCACAAGATGAGCAAACATTTCTTATAAATTTTAACTTGATAACTGATCAATGTCTTATAATATGAATAGTACATAATTTTATATACCAGATGGTCACAAATTAGCCAATGGTTCTTATCTCTCTCTCTCTCTTGCTGTGGGGTTTTGGGTAATCATGTCCCATATTCGGTCTCAGGCCTTGGTGTTTGGCAGAAATCAGTAATTTTTCAGAATGTTGGAAGGTGCCCACAACTGGCACTAGAGTATTTGTTGTCACTTCAAAGCACCTATGGACAGTCCTTTGCTTTTCCATACAAGTGTAAGCTTAGAAATGGTTTGCTCCTTTCTAGGTCAGGCTGCCTGCAGATATAAACACTTTCCTCTACTGCCTTAATGCCAGTTACATTAAATACAGTGTATGACAAGAGTTTATTAATTTGCTTTATTTTTCTATATATTTTGTATTTTCTTTATTATTTTGTATTATATTACAGTACTGTACAGGTAGGTGTGTGGTGGCTCAGTGGACTAAGGCTTCCGAAAAGTGTTGGCTGCAAAGTTGGCAGCTCAGCGGTTCGAATTCCGGGTACCACACGGCAGAGCGAGCTCCCGCCGATAAGCCCAGCTCCTGCCAACCTAGCAGTTTGAAAGCATGTAAATGCAAGTAGATAAATAGGTACTGCTGTAAAATGCAGGAAGGTAAAACAGTATTTCCTTGCAGCCATGCCGGCCACATGGCCATGGACTTGCACAACACTGGTTCTTTGGCTTGAATACGGAGATGAGCACCACCCCTAGATTTGGACATGATTAGCACGCATGTGCGGAGGGAACCTTTAACCTTTACCTTTATAGTACTGTTACCATTTTTATATGAATATTTTTGGGTTGTAGAATGAATAATCTGACTTTCCATTATTTCTTATGGGGAAATTTATATAAAAGGTGCTTTGGATTACAAGCATGTTTTCCAAACAAATTATGCTTGCAAACTTTTTATTTTCTGTAATAAATAGAGCAGCCTTCTCCAACATTCTTCTGTCCAGATGTGCCAGACTGTTTGTGAGTTGAAGTCTAAACACATCCGGATGGCATCCTTTCATTTCCCATTTGTCAAAAATGACTGAACTGAGAACAAAATCTTGCCTGAATACTGATGGGAGTGTCCTTTACTACAGCAGAAGGCTGCTGAAGTACAGGGCAGGTTAGGTGGCACGTAATTTATCTTGTTATTGCCCTGTGTTTGCTGCTTGAAGCAATTAACTCACTCAGTAACCCCCCGCCATTTTGTGGTTCATGTACTGAGGTCCCACTATATTGCTGGGGCTCCAGCTGATTAGCGCTGGGGTGAGGGAGAAAAACCTTTATTTCCCCACCCCGAGCCAATCAGTTGGAGCGCACCCCTTTTTAAATGCCTTCCAGTCAGGGAGGTAAGTCTGCCTCCCTGACTGGAAGGGATTTTAAAAGGGGCGTGCCGCTCCCCCCACCCCCCCACCCCCTGCAAAGGCTCTGGATAAGCAGCACGCTCCTTTTAAAATCCCTTCCAGTCCTGGGCCATCTCAATTGAAATGCATTGGCTCAATGCATTTCAATGGGGGATATTTTCCCCCATTGGAATGCATTGAAGCATCCCGGGGAAGCAGCGGTGGTGCGCCGCCCCCATCCCACCCGACCTACTTCTGCATATTGCGGATTTTCAGTCATTGCAGGTCCGGTGGGTCCCTAATCTCCACGATAGGCGTGGGGGTTACTGTAACGTCAGGAGTGTCCTTCTTCAATATTTCATGGCCAAGCTCGAAGATATTCCCTCTGGAACCTACACAGTTGCTGCCAGCCATTGTAGCAGTTCAAAGTTAGATGGGTCAAAGCCCATTCCTGCTGAGCTCCCAGTGAGCAGAAAGTCTTGCCAATGCAGTAATGTGTAGTTTGTTGCACTTAAGCAAGCGTTGCCTTGTGCAACCCACTTATTCAATGACAGTGCTTGTGTGAGTGATACGGTCCTATGTCTTATGCTGGTAAAACACTCTGCAGGTTTTTAAGAAGCTTATCTGCACAAAAGTGCCAGTGTCAACACCGAACTATTATTTGTTAGAGGCCACTCTTATCAGTGTTAACCATATATATTCCGATTGCTTTTGACATGCACTGGCGCTCCCATGCCTATAGATCAGGCATGTCCAAACTTTGGCCCTACAGATGTTTTGGGCCACAGCTCCCACAGTCCTTTGCCATTAGAAATAAAGGCTTGGAATTCTGGGAGTTGTGGTCCAAAACATCAGGAGGGCCAAAGTTTGGACATGCCTGCTGTAGATGATAACAGAGGCACCATCCATTGAAATGCACTGGAAACCATAGAAGTTTAGGCTGAATAAAAGGTGCTTGTCTTCAAGATGCTACAACATTCTGCATTGCCTTTCCTGCAAATGATCTAGGAGTGAGTTCCCTATGAACTAAGAGGAATTCAATTCTCCATCAAGGAAATAAAGTTTTCATGGAAGCAAGGAGATAATTCTTCCTCAATCTCCCTTTCTGTAGTCACTCTGAATAAATCCTGGATTTACCAGCATCATGCAAGCATTGCTGCTGAACATGTGCGAACCAGTGGGTATTTTCCCCCCAATTACAACAACAGCCATCCTCAGCTGATCTGAGTTATCTAAGGGCAAAAGTTATTACTTACAGAAATAAATACCAGATCAGCATCTCTAATAGCGTCATCAATGTTGGTGGAAAAAAAGAGATTCTTCCCTCTGCAGGATTCAACCACTTCTTTGAGCCCTGGCTGGGGGAGAAAAAAACATCAGGAAGTTATTTTAGGATTGAAAATGTGGTTTGAACCTAAGGACAGGGCACCTATTCTCTCTTTAAAAGATCCCACCCACTTTCATCAAGATACTTTGATACATGGGTCTGTTATGTGCCCTTCCTCTTTTGTATCTGTGCATGTGGGAATGAAGAATCAGAAATGAATGCTAAACTACAGCTGGAGGAAGACCAAATGGGGTGGAAGTGCATCTCTACCAGCAATGAGGACAGATGCCAAGGAAGCCACCTGGGCTCCTCTGGAAATATTCACGGGCTTGGACCTTCTGCTGGCAGTGCTCAAAACCTGACAAGAGTTTAGTGCATAGGAGCCAAAGGTCCTCTCCCCCACCCCACCCCCAATGGAACCCAGGTTTGGGCTCATTGTCTACTATATGCTCTCTTAGATTGGTATAACTAATAGTTCCTTAATCAAAACCAGTGGTGGGAGGACCTGACTTGGGTCCTTTCAAGGAGAAAGGCAGGATAGAAATACTGTATAAGAGGTCTTTATATATATAAAACCAGACCTATGGCTGTATAATAAAATTTGATTTGATTTGATACATATACATGCATATATACGTATGTACGTACGTACATCTATCTACATAGAGAGGGAAAGAGACAGAGAGAGACCGAGAGAGAAAGACTTGGATGGATTTTAATAATGCTTTTGTCTATCTGTGGTTTATAATTTTATTAACCCCCATTTTACTATTTTTATTAAAATATTTAGTATTTATTTTATTAAACTTTTAATATTGTAGCTCTCTCTTAGCCTTTCTGAAGTAAAATAGATAACAAAAGAAATCTAGGTTGTAACATAAGCCAATTGCAACTTGGAACACCCAGAGAAGAACTGATACAAAGCTACTACTGGTTGGTTTACCACAATCTATGATAAAACTACCTAGCTGGATAGTTCAGGCAGGGTTCAGCAACATTAATTACAGAGAACAGTCGAGTCTGGATCAGCCTTGAACTGTGGAACCTGATTTAGACCACTCCTGTAGTCCCTGTAGTTGAGATCCAGTCAACCACATGTTGGCATTGGATCACTCCTTTTGGTCACAAGGTGTCCCTCCCATTCTTGCTCCTCCACTGGGTGTCTTCACTTTTGCACTAGCTGTCACTCAGTTGGAAAATAACCTGCTTCCATTTGCTTGTGGGTAGGCATTAATGCTGAGTTTTAATGCATATAAAGAGCGGGGCATGGAGTGACAAGCTTCAGCCATGTTACTCCTTTTAAAAATGATAAGTGGCATAGTGCTTAAGTGATACAGCACAATACAGTGGAAAATTGGTCCCCATTAGAGATGGGCTGGAATGCTCTAACATGAATGTCATGCAATCAACATTTTAAGAGCAATCTCAACCATGCTGCCAATCTCACCAAGTTGTGATGATTAGCCTTCCAGAAGCTTCTTCCTGTTGCCTTTTTAGAGGTTCCGCTGAAGCTAAGAAGGACAGCAATTGGGAAACTTTGGCCTTACAACCGTAAACTACAACTCCATTCATCAATTGTGATTTGTCCTGCCAGATGGGGCTGATGAAAACTGCAGCCCAGAGCATCTAGATAGCCAATGTTTTCCCACTCCTGGTGAACTTGTATTGCTGACATGGGTCAGGCTGTGGATTTAAAATATCACCTGCTAGTACTGGATTTAGACTACAGAAATCTGATTTCAAATGATTCCTCTTACTCTTTAGTAAGGTTAGGCCAGCTATTATATTCCTGTGTAATTAACTGCACAAGTCCGTTAGGACTGAATATATCCTATGCCATCCTCTTTCTAACAGCTGTGTTGCAGACAAGCCATACAGTAATACTCTGGTTTATAAGTACCTTGGTTTAAGAGTATTTTGCAAGGCACACAAACATTTCTTCTAAATTTTGCCATGATCAATGAGCAGTGTCTACACATTGCATGATACTATAGTCATGTTAAAAACATAAAGTAAAATCCAGTTGTTAGTCCCAAATAGAGTAGATTCTGCAGCCAGGTACATAAACCAGGGTATGGACATGGACTTCTAGACAACTTTTTTGTGAGTTTTGGCATTTTGTGTGTACAGTATGCGTTCTATGGGTCCCCAGAATAAATCATCTGAATTTCCATTATTTCTTATGGGGAAATTTGCTTTGATACAAGAGTGATTTGGTTTACAAGCATGTTTCCGGAACGGATTATGCTTGTAAACCAAGGTATTACTGTAACGTAATTCCGACAGTTGCTCTCAATTTAATTCTTATACGTTTTATCTTTCTGTTGTTCTACTCTTATTTTTATTTCTTTGCTTGTGAGGAGGAGATCATTTCCTAGCATCTCATAGTTTTATTATAAAAATAGCATGCCATCAAGTCAATTCTGATTTATGGTGGCCTTTTTCAAGGTTTTCTAGATAAAGAATGGTTGACAATTCCTTTCTTTCTGGGGCCATCCTGGGACTGTGTTGCTTGCCCAAGGCTGCATAGGCTGGGTCTTCTGGGATGCATAGCAGGGAATCTGAACTCCAAAACTCTGGCTCCCAAGAAGGATACCTGACTCTGCTCTTTTTAGCTTCAGAAAAACCTCTGCAACATTTCTACATTAAGACATGGAGTCCTCCTTTTTGTTTTTGTTGCTGCTCCTACCTTACATCTGTGACCTAACAGAGTTATCTGATTATCTCTTATATTATCACAAATCCTGTTTTAAACCAATAGCCAAGCTCACGTCTAGTTTATGAAGAGTAAAATACCAGCCACATTTTTGCTGGGATTCCGATTTAACACCCCAGACCAGTCATAACACCTTTCTCTCACTGTATTCTTTAACTCCCTCTGTCCTCCCTGCCCTCCAACAACATATATCCTAAGGAAGGAAACATTGCTTTTGCCACAGTTCTGAATTGCTTGTGTTGAATTCAAGCTTCTGGGTGAGAAAGAGTGGAAGAGCTGGAGAAGGTAGGAACTACTATTCATTGGGAAGAGGATGTAGACCCTTGGTTTAAATAGTAGAATTTCAAAATGCTTGTCTAGGGGGTTAATCCATGTGGTGATCTTATGTATTTGTGTTTGAATTTGTAGTTTAAGGCTTTGTAGACTGTATCTTTGTAGGTGTTTTCTTTATATTGTGGATCTCCCATGTTGGTCAATAAATATACTTTGTACCTATTTGGTTCCAAAGAGACATTTGCACTTCCTTTCAAAAAAAACTCTTGGGCTTGTGATGGTGAAAAGACAATTCAGGGGTGTACAAACTGTAGCACCCAGCTTTGGGTTGTGTTTATATAAGTACTGAGTGTTGTTGGTTTTTTT
>JAHTLZ010000030.1:4360658-4393461 GCA_023846285.1 Phrynocephalus versicolor | reverse complement strand
GAGGGAGGGGGCTGGAGGGACGAGTGGATAGCGTGCTAGCTAGGAAGGGGGCGGCGAGCGAAATGGCCGCAGGGCAGCCGAATTCAAAACGGCTGGCCTCTTGCAGCCCATGGAGGAAGCCAAGCAATGGCGTTGCACGGAGCAGAAGGGAGGGAAAGGGGGGCGCGCGTCTTCTCTCCCCCCCCCACCTCCCCGAGGCGAGGGGCAAAGCCAGCACCGCCGCTTGCTCTGGGCCTGCTTGCTCGTCCTTTCCGGGCCCTGAGGAAGGAGGGGAGGAAGGGAGGGAGGGCGCGGCGGGGCCGCCGGGCACGGCTGGGGAGGTGGCCGGGGAGCCTTCGGGCCCTACGCGCCGCCCTGGCCTTGCAGCCCGCCCGCCCGCTCACAGGGCGAAATGAACCCCTGAGGCGAAGCAGCGGCGACCATGGCGCGCGCGTGTTGTTCCTTTTCTGAATCCCGGCCAAGGCTCCCTGGGTCCAAGGGCGGGGGAGGCGCCGGCGGGTCTCGGTTGTTTCTCTTCCGGCGGGGCCTGGTCGCCGCCGCCGCCGCCTCTGGTTCTCTTTCGGCGCCCTCCAAGCGGCTCCCGAGGGCCGCTGCTGTGCAGTCCCATGTTTTTTTTTTCCTCCCAAGAGACAGAAGAAGTGGGTTTCAGAAATCACAGTACCTGCCCTTCGGCCCCCCTGAAAGGTCCCCAAAGAAGAGGCGGGCTTCCTTGCTCTTCGGACCTTCCTTGGATCATGCGGTGAACCCGGCACAAAAAGACGAACGGGGGGGGGGGGAGTGACGCCATGTGGCGACCAGATGTTTTAACAACACAACACGGGAGTGCCTTCGGACTGTCCTCCTTGCAGGGTGTTTTTCTCTGATTCCTTCGACCCTCTCGGTCAACCTTACCCAGGTACACAAACGAGGATGGAAGAGGGTGGACCAAACCTGAACCATTTCACCTGTATGTTTTGTCTGGTGGCACCCCTCCCTCACATTTCTTTTCCAGCTGTGTATTTGGGACCAGCTGTGTAGTTACGTTTTGTTACTGCTGTCTTTTTAGCGGCCTGGGAGCTAAAAGTCCCTGCCCGCCAATCACGCAGATAGTGCAGGGAGGCTCACTTTACATTTTGCTGTCCCAAGGGCTCATCGACTCCAGTGGTTTGGAAGCAGGCTACTGTGGGTTAAATAGGGTTGCTTGGGGAGGGATGGAGGTGTGAAAAGCCATGTGGTGCAATCCAGGCATTTGTATGGCATATTGAAGCACAAGCAACTTTATTTGATCCCATTCCTATTTTGGATTTCTGATAATACTATTGCTTAATAAGCAAGCCACTTCAGGATATTGGCGAACTGAACACTTCCTCTGCTCTTAAATTCTGCCCCAGAGGGGAGAGGATCCCTGAAAATGGAGGGGGCATTATCTGAGATGAGCATTGTATCTCCCTGTGCCGCTGCCCTTGCATTTTGTAATATTGTACAACAGAGTCTTAGCCTGTGTTTTGTTGGAAGATAGTGTAAAACACATTTTGATTGAGTTGTTAGTTAAGTTCCAATATACAACTTTAAATCTGCAGTCCAGTACATTTGTAGAAGTAAGCCCCAGTGCAGTTTATTTATGTGTCATTCTGTGTAAGGAGCAGATTAACCTTTTGAGGAAAGGGGTTTGCATTCATCCTATTGGATTTCTTCTGAGACTATACAGTGGGCCAGTCTAGTGTGATACTTTGCTATTTGTTCCTTTTTCAACAGCACTGAGGGAGGCCTCCTTTTGTGATGTAATGGCAATGGGTGGGCCAATGTGGTGTGATGAGAAGGATAATTGATAATGTGTCAAGAATTCTGTTCCCATCCATGCCAAAAGTCCTGCCCAAGACCAGTGGAGTAATCAATATAATCATGTTACATCAAATCAATTTTGACTTAGGGTGACCTTTCTCAGGGTTTTCCAGGCATAGGATACTCAGAAGTGGTTTGCCATTCTCTTCTTGGTGTCTGTGTATGTGTGCCCTGGTGTTCTTTGGCTTGCCCTAGGCCACACAGCAGGCAGGATGGGGAATTGAACTCTCAACCTGTAGCTCTCCAGATTGATGCCTAAACCAGTGAGCTATCCAGCCAGCAGTGGGGTAATGGGGGAACAGGAAAAGGGTATATTTTCACCCAAGCCAAGCTGATGCCTGATTTGCTGGATGGCAGGGAATTATAAGCAAGGTTCTACATTGCACATAAAGTGCCTAAGTTTTAGATTAAGTACAGAAAGAATACTGTTAAATTCTTCCTTATGAATATAGGGCAATGGTTCTCAACCTGTGGGTCCCCAGATGTTCCTAGACTGCAACTCCCAGAAAACCTGGCCAGCTCAGCTAGTGATGAAGGCTTCTGAGAGTTGCAGTACAGTAACTTCCGGGGACCCACAGGTTGAGAACCACTGCTATAGGGTATCTGGAGAACATTCAAGTCAGCCAACATTCCTTTCCTCTAAGACCAAAAGACCTTTGCATTCTAATCAAGTCCTCTATATTTTGTGCCAGTTGTATTTAGTATGAACTGTTTTCCATTTGAAAAGCAATGCACACACAGAGGGAATGGCTGATTGTTAAGAAAGACACATATAACCCACCTGGTGCTTCAAGCTTACATAAAGCAGCAGCCCATCCTAAATGCTGGACAATTTATGCAATTCAGCTGCTCACTTGAATTGTTCCAAAAAGGGGGGGGGGTGAGGGACAAACCTTGGCAATTTTATAGAAAATATCAGTCTCTGCAATTTGAGAATTTGATCAAGAATGCTGGGAAAGTATCTACATTCTTTCTGGTGAGGAGAATTTTTTTAGCTTCCCAAGCACTGTCTGCAGGGGTGAGACATAAGAGAATTTACATTTCAAAGCTATGTGCAACCCACCAAGTTGCCTGTCTTTGATGTGTAGGTTTGTGCCAGAAGTGACCTCCAATACTGCAAGGACTGTAGCAAATATACTGCAGAGTAAAAAATGTAAATAGACCAGATATTATTATTAATAAAGCACATGTTGAAATAAATGGGTAACCAGAAGAAGTGAAGAGCTGGAACAGAAATCTTAATCAGCAAGACAAGTGATATTTCCCCCTTTCCCTCCATGTTGTTATCTAGAACTTGAGCATATATAAAAATCAGACATTCACAGCAATTTACCAATGGTTACTGTTTATTTAGATCAATAAAAAGTGCATAGTACAAGCCCTTTATCCCCTACCAAATCTTTGCAAAATATTAACAGGAAATCCTAAATGGCACAAATATGATTTTGTTTGGCATGATTCAGATGATTTAAGTCACCAATTCAGCTAGAAAATTATTCTAAAATAAGGCAAAGTGATAGATGTATTGATATTTCATAAATGGAAGCAAGTTTCATTTTGGCACCTAGATAACTATGGAAAAGGGGAGATATGGGATAAATAATCAGGAATTCCCAGGTTCACCAAACAGTTAACACAAGAGATGCAGGATCTGACCAGGACAGGAAGCATTTTTGAATCCTTTTTCACCACGGGATTGTCCATAAATTAAAATCTCCCTCAAACCTATTTACCAGGATATAAGTGGTTTAATTAAAGAAAAAGAATCAGAGGGATAAGGTTCCAGCATTAGTTACTTGTTACAAATAATGTGCTACTTCTAAATAGTTCATTTTTTCAATTATTGAGATATAAATATATAAATGTATGATTGTAAGGAAATAGATACCTTTTCTTCTTTTGTGGTAACCATTTAGTGACTTCTGCAGTTACATAGAATGTAACTTACTTTTACAGTTACAGGAATAGTTTAAATGTGCAGATGTGTTTAGCATCACAGGCCAGTAGCTTGTAGCATTACTTTTAAACAAATATATTTACTTTACAATATAACTACTTTGGGAGAACAAAGTAGCATGGTAACTACTTTTTTAAAGGGAACCTTCCAAGCAACAACTAGAAATACACTCCCCACATTGTACCTCTAATCTAATGCCAGCACCACCCAGATGCAAGCTATTTATTATAAACTTTTAAAAAAACCAATGTAGTAAAACCTGGCCACAGATCTTCCACATTGTGTCTGCTTTATTGGTTTAAGGCAGACAAATTAATTTTAAATGTTACAAGCTAATGCATAAATTTTAAACTGGCTTTTTTCTATTGTCAAGTAGCTGTAACCTCTGCAAATTACTGGCTGAGCCCTGAACCTTTAAACCTAAAGAAATTTAACATTAAAAAAAATTATTCTAATACAGGGTGACGTGTCCCCCAACTATATACAAAGCCCTTCATGTGCATATGAACTGGAGCAAGAGGGGAAAAATGGAATGTGGGCTTGTTATTGGATGATTTCCTGGCCCCAAAACATACACTAGATGTTACTGGATAACACTTATCTTGAACAGATGTCTCCTTCATTTATATATTAAAATAATAGCTTTCCAACTATTTGACAACTGCATTTCTGACTTTGTTCAGTATGGAGAATAAACTTACCTGAAATACTGCCCACATTCCATTTTATCCATCTATTTATTATGAAGCAGCACACCTTTTTACTACTACAAATCTTCCCTGACACTATACAGAGAATGTGCTCTAAAAGGCCAGTGCATACAGAGCAACCATGTTGCTCAACAACTTTGAACAGCATCCCGCACAAATCATATAGAGTACAACTTTTAAGCCTTCTCCAACCCAATCAAGAGGTTAGGAAAATGCTTTTTTCTGAAATATATCTCAGAAAGCCTTAACCAGCCCAGCCACGTCTAAGCAATGAATGCAGTTCCATGGCCACTGGGCCAATGTAGAACGTGTTTTATTGAGCTCAAAAGGGTGAAGAGCACTGCCCCAGCACATACTGTGGGCAAATGTTAGGATTGGTTGGATCAATCCGGCAGTTGTGGGAAAAGAGGAAAGCCAACCTATTGATTTAAGCTGCCTGGATTGAACTGCGAGGGAGTTATGTGAATTAGTTCCTCTTTCCCCCGCCACCCACTTGGAAATGAAAAGTTCACCGTGATAGCTTGAGAACCTTGTTTGAGTACATTTATTTCATGGTATATATTACGGGGATCCAGTAAGGTACAGTATTGTATGTGTAACAAAGCTTGTTAAAGCTGACTTCTGTGCCTTCTTCCTGTGGTCCTTTTAGCATGCTGTACTGAGATCTGGGGGAACCTCCTGATTGTGGCAGCCTGTGGTAGGTCAGGGCTGCACGAGATCTCCCCCCCATTAGGCTGAGCCACCTTCCATGCCAGAGATCCCACCAGGGTCATTTGTCTGTATCCTATTGGGGGAGGATGTCCTAGCAACCTCCTGTCTACCACACCACCACTTAGCCCTTGGTTGATCACTTAGCTTTGGCTCCAACTCAGTGAAAGTAGTTGATCATGGCATCTCCCAAAACAATGTAAAAGATGCTGAGAATATTTTTGTACAAGATCTTTGTTTCAAGATATATTAATGTACATTTGCTACAAAAGAAACATATCAAAGCAAACTTTTTTGCACTTGGCTGATTAAAACTGCTCTAAACTGTTTTACTCTAGTTTTGATAGATTGCTACATTCATTGTAGGATGAAACTCAGATTTTATTTTTTTTTTTGAAGGGGAAAGGTTTCTATTCTAAAAGCCTATTAGGATGCAGAATTCTGGATTATGCTGCTGGAGACTGAAAGAGGAAAGATAATGTATTATATTGGCTTCTCTACAAGCAAAGTGAAGACTCTGATCCAGTAGCACAGTCAACTCTGAAGTGCTAATTTGTTAGAAGCAGAAGACATTTTACCTTTTAAGCACATTCAGAAATGTAATGCCCTATATATCTTGCAGTCACAAGTGGTACAGCCCAGAAGCCACCACCCTCAATCCACCTCTTCTTTTTCTGTAATATGCAGAGTAGCTCTAACTTATTATAATTGCTAGAAATACTACTCATTTATGAGCATGAAAACCTAAGACAAACATCAGCTGTCTGTAACTTGGCCCTTTTATGCAGTCTGTGTGTGGTTTTACAGCTGATCCTAAGAACAGCATTTTAATGTATAATATATGCAAATACTTTCTATTTTTGTATGGGTCATTACAACTATATTACAAGTTGCTGCTTGCCATCCATAAAAATGGCAGCTAGAATTATGTCCTAGACACATAACCCCAACATAAGAAAGTGAAGATATTAGCAACTGAAAAATAAAACATGGGTTGTAATTATATAAACATTGGAAGTACAGTATTACAGAATCATGCAATACTTCATGAGATGTAAAGAAATTCCACAGATGCTAGTAGCTGTCTCCAAGTAAGCATGTTTAGGACTGAACCTAACTTTAAAGACTCATACTGACATTATGGTTCTAACACTGGTCATAGAACCTCATCACTTATTCATTGCTGTACAGAACCACTAATTGATAAATGTTATTCAGAGCATTTGTCTGATAGCATAGCAGTATTGAACTGGAAGTAATTCAGCCACCCATCTGAAACACTAGCATTATGCTTTAAAGCTTAACAGGTAAGTGGTAGAGTGAATCTTCTTACATTAATTTCAAAAAGGAATGCATCTGCCATGTGGGATCTTTCCCATATGTTTTAATAAACTGTATTGACGTGCTTATCCAGAGTTCTAGGCACAGTCCAATGCAGACGGCTTGCTGCCTCTAAATACTATGGGAAGATGGAATTCTGTAAGTGCATTTCTTTATACATGCATGTTCCTACCCCTCGGCTGACTTGAATGGGGAAGTCCTCACAAGGAGGGCAGCTCCATATGTACACTGTAGCCTCGCATCTGCAGAAAATGACTAGAAATGGTAACTCTGAACTGTTTTATACTCCAGAGAAATATAAGAGACCTGAATGCCAATTCTGTTCAGGAGTCATGAAATAAATTAAAAATACATCAATGAACTATAATTTGAATTATTCTACATGGAGGACCAGATAATGGTTACAAGCATCTGGAAAATTTTGTACAGTAGTTGTACAAGGGGTGTAAAAAGATCTCAGAGACACTGCTGATGGGTTGTGCCCAGTTTTGTGATTGTAACAGTAGGTAGGAAAAGAACAATTTGTTTTAAATATATAATACGAATTTAGAGGTTTCAGATTCCTTTCAGATATAATTGCAAGCAGCAAATGTAATAGGTCCAATATCTCCCACCAAAATGCCTATTGCCTCCTGTCAATATGTTCAATTATTCAGATGGGAGTCTTTTAGGAAAGAATGAAAAAGCAAAATAATTTTAAATGTGTGGAACAAAACACTCTTGTTGGTTCAGGAGTATTCTGGTCAATTTCGTTCTTTTGGTCAGTTGTTCAGTATTTCCAGTATGCTCTAGTCAACAGGTGGAGCTGGTGGTTCTTGTCCCTGTATTTTGGGAATATAGTTCATTAGAACAGAGAAGAGAAATGCAGGTAGGTCTCAGTATAAAAATCCCCCTATATCTTTTCTGGTATGTTTCTGCTAAGGAATACAAAGCTAGAACTGGGATGACTACCCAAGTCAGGTGAGCTATCCAGAAAAGTAGCCTTCTGGTCTAAAAGATGTCTTTATTTTTGTTTTATTGTTATCTTCAGGCCTGGCAGGAAAAAGGGATGCCTTATATTAGTCCCTTTGGGTAGAAACTAAGATTCTTCGATATTTGTCAACCCATTCTTGACATCAGGATCCCAATTTTCAACCACCACTTTGTTAAAAAGAGAAAATGACATCCTTTACTGATCAAGAACCCCAGTCTCAGGCCACACGCAATTGTCATTATAAAGTGGTGCTGTGCTCCAGTCTGGACATGATTCCAAGTTTCTATAGGTTATCTTCAATAGTATTGAAGATCTTTCTAGCCTCTTTGTTTCCTGAAGCCCAAAGGAAAGATGATCCACCTTCTTCATAAATTGATATATGGATAACCAACTGTGCATGAAATCTCAGAATGTTTTAGTGGTTATCAAAATGCAGCGCTGGTGTAGAATCAAGAGGGAAGGCTCCTACTTTGTATTAAGAGTATCAGAGATTTTCACTAGCTGCCACTCTAATTTTTACTGAAGGAGCTAAGATATGCAGCAAAATACTTTTATGTATGTTTTGTCAGATCCCAATGCAAGTGGTTTGGTAAACACATACGGAGTAGTACAATGGAAAGATCACTGCTATTTATACAGTGCAGTACATTGTGCAAAGAGTTAAATCATAATGATTCTATTTCATTTCTATCATAGAATCATAGAGTTGGAAGAGACCTCAAGTGCCATGCAAGAACCCCCATCACAGTATTTCCGACAGATGGCCATCCAGCCTCTGCTTAAAAACCTCAAAAGAATGAGACTCCACCACCCTCCATGGTAGCATATTCCACTGCCGAACAGCTCTAACTGCCATGAAGTTCTTTCAAATAACCTTTTTTAAAATGATACATGAGGCCAGTCAGATGACACGCTAGAGGAAACACTCACATTATGCAGGTTGGATGGCTTTTCAGCTGTAGTGGACCTTCTTAGGCTGGCTGGTCTCATCAAATATAAAACAAGTGCCAGAACCAGCCAGCCTACGATTATCATTGTAATACTGATACCATTATCAGCAGATGGGTTTGGTCCTGGCACTGGAAAGAAAAGAACAAAGTTAAATGGCATGCTGAATCCGAGTTACTTCTATTAAACCAGAGCAGATGAATAAACTAAGTGGCAATATAAACTGAGAGTTGGGCAGCGTTGTTCACCAGGTTCAGGAAGAATCATTGGGTGAGAAAGCCACACAGCCCCGTTTAACCCCCACAACTAAAGAGAATGGCAATGAGGATGCCCTGTAGACAAAGGCATTGGAGTGCACAACACAATGAAACAAGCAGTTATAACATCATCATCTGAAATATACACATTAATGTGAAAATGAAGAATTCACTCCAGTAGAACAACTTTTAAAACTGCCCAAACAAAAATGTATGTTGCAGCTCACAAATATACTCAATTCTTCCCTTTCAGCTTTGTGTGTTGTTAAATATTCAAGAAAGACCCTTCTCTTCAGACAAGCTTTCCTTGAGTGACTGGCTGCCTCTATGGGTTTTTAATGTGGATTGTTGTCCCTTACACCTTTGAATGTATTTTGGTGTTGCTTATGGATTTTGTATGGTGTTTTTTCAATCCTTTTTAGTATTTGTATACTCACTGTTGTTAGGTTTAAAGACAGGCCCTTTTAAAAGAGAAACCTGGGGTATAAATTGAATTGAGAGAAACGTAAGTTTCTTTTCCAGTTCTTATAATTCAACTCAATGCAAAGCAAACACTATCAAGATCTTTGGTCTGAGGTTTCCAGTCATAGACTCATCTCTGGATGATACCACTTTAGACTGCACGGGGAAGGTATGTTTAATTGGTCTCCAATATAAATGCAGTCACTCTCTACATGCCAACCCTGCTTTTTCATGTTGTAGTCTGGAACATGTGAATTTTTTTTTTAAATGTTGGGGAATATTCAGTTTCTCATCTGCTGCACTTAACATCTGCATTTAAAAGTACTGTTTGCTTCTTGTGACTTTAATATAGAAGTTTGTTGTAGAACAAGGGTGAGAAAAGGTGTTTATTGCTAGATGGTGTTGGACTGTAACTACCAACATTGCTCACCCTTGGCAAGGGTAGTGCATGTTGGTAGGAGTTGCAGTGCAGCAATAACTGAAGGGCCACACTTTCCCACTTCCTACTCTAAACAATGGGATCCCCATCCTCAATGTTGTTGTGCAATTTGATTGGGGATGAGAAGCGGCCATCATCCTGAAATCAAACATTGAAGAGAAAACAGTGGCTGTTTGGCTAATGCACTGCTGAGGTAAGCAGACAAAACTGATACATCCCTTCTGTCCACATCTACTGGGACAGTGAAGACAAGGACAAGGTCCAAGTGACCACATTTTTTCACTACTCTACAAAGGCCAACTTGAGGTTAACATGGCAATGATGCCTAAGGATTATGATTCAGATAAACCTCAGAAATATGAAGATACTTTAATTTTTGGATATACTGTATAACCATCATGAGTTATAGCCTCAGCTCCCTTTATTATTTCCATGCCTTCTACACATTGTGTCCATCTACATTCCCATGAACAGGCTACTCAGATCTTACTAGTAGTCATCAAAGTCTCTCCACACTTTAAAAAGATACACCTTTACTGAAAATAATGTGCTGTTATGATATCCAGATGTTTTTATTCTGTCCATTATCATGACAGAGTCAATGCTGAATTATGCAGAAAACCATCATGCACAATGTAAATCAAGGCAAATAATGACTTACAGAAGTGTCTTGTCATATACTACCATGCCATGCCATAGTGAATTTTCTGACAGCTGGATACTATATATGTATACCTGGGATACAAGTCCCACAAAACTCAATGAAAGTAAATGTAAACATACATAGGATTTCATCTTCAGTAGAATGTTTGCTGAGAGGATACGGCAACAGTCTTTTCACAAAGAAAAGGGGGAAAAAAGCTTTTGTGTAAATGGCAACACGAAATGCCACTAAATTAGAAGAATTGTCTGAATGTTGGATTTGAAATTGAAGACAGTCTTATTTCAGAGAGTTGAAGGTGTTTTGAAAGAAGCCTATTTGTTTACAGCAGACATGCTCATGTTGCGTGAGGAAAATAGATTTTACATTCCCACTGATACCTGCAAAACATATTTCAACAGATAAAGGGGAAAATGAAATGCAGATTTATACCATGGAAATAGATATCTCTTATATGAACCATTTTAACAACCTTAAAAACTATTGTCTATCTCAAACTTTATGATGTTGTGACAGACCCACAGGAAAAAAAAATAGTGCTAAAACAGAAGGCTTCTGTATACTGTACCTTCTTTTTATTGGAGGAAAAAGGAAAGATACCACCATTAATAAGGGTTTTATGAAGAAATCTCTGTTCAGTTACTCAGGGGTCATCCTGCTGTTAGTATTTTGAGTATAATGCTATTTGATTTCCCTGTTGGTAGTTCGGGTTGCCTTTTGATTAGTGTGTAAATGACAGAATAGAAAGGCCAGTGTCAAACTAAACTGTCATTTGGTTAATAATAAAAAGAAGAAACTAGAAATTTAAGAAATATCTTAAATCCAAGCCTACACCTAAGTTCACCAAGAAATCCTTTCGGGGAGTATGGGAAGGATGAGAGGAATGAGTCATGACTGCACGTTCCATCACCTCCTAAATACTAGATGTATCCTCACTATGAGTCTCCTCCTTCTCCACTTTCTACTCTCAAATAATGGCCTTGACATCCATTTTCTCCTCATCTTTTCAAATATACTAGGTGTGAATTTAGTGAGATGGTAATAAAGCTGCTATTCATAACATTGTTTTTCTCTTTATTACTGTTTCCTCATGACTTACTCGTTAAAACAGGTTTTCAAGCCTCTGTGAGACTGTCTAGAGTGCAGGAATTGTTTGCTAATTTCCTACCATGGTTGCTCCTGAGGGACACAATTTTGGAATAGAAAACCTTAAGAGTATGCTACCAAATGCACTGCCTCATGGTGAGCCTGTTGACTTCTACAGCCCTGCCTCCTCATATTCTGCCAGTGAAATACTATTCTCCCTGGTGGTTCTTCTGGGTTTGGTGCCATGGGCCTGTTCTTGATGAAAGCAGGAACTGTTCCACTGCACTTAGTCACAATTTAAATACAGGCCCAGACAAGTCACTGTTCTGACTCTTAGACTTAAGAAACAGATGACTGTTTCTTACATCCTGTCTGCTTCATTTCCACATCATCTCTAAAAAATTTTAAACGAATCACAGTACCACTTATTTCATCTGTCCTTACATCTGAAAGTCAGTTTCATTCCATCAGACTGATGTTCTCCATTCTATGTGTCCTTCATTTGCTGGTAGACGAGGCTTCCAATGTTGGAGCTGTATTTTGAAAATATCGGGTGTAAACAATCTTCTACTCAGTAATCCACAGAATTTTGGGAACAGTGGTAGGACCCAAGCTGTTGATGCCTATAATCCAAATGAGTTTGTACACACAAATCTAAAATAAATAAAAAAGCTTAACACAGGCAGTTGAATATGTGTCTAGTTATACAGGCCCAAATCCTTGCACTGTCCACCTGAGGTTTGTGTAGCTTGCCATGTGCTATGTAAGGACTCGCTTCAGTTGTATCGCCAGATGCATTTCAGCACCCATCTATCAGTAATAATTTGCTACAGCAAATGTTTGTGAATACCAGGGTAGATAAAAATCAATTTTTTTAAATCAAAAAAATAGGATCTTTTTGATTTACCAGTAAATTGGATTTTTTATTTAAATTGATTTTTTTACTTAAATCAATATTTAAAAAACTTTAAATGTTTTTTGAGGAAAAATCTCTCTAAAGATCATATTCTATTTAAGATACATTATAGTCCAAAGGTTATTCATCATGAAATTAGTTTTTAATTATGTAGCATAAAGCTGTATTAACCCAGTCACAATGTCATGCTCTCCCAGACGTTTCTGATTATTGGGGCAGTTTTTTCTATCTAGAAGATATTACCAACAATGCTTGGTTTTGTTTTTTTCAAAACTGTGCATTTGGGTCTGCAACGATAACATGCCTCCTTCACAGCAAAAAAATGTTATAAAATAAATATCAGAATTTTAAAAAGACCTTAATCCCATTGTTCCTCTGCAATTCTATATACACAGAATCAACCCCCTTACCTCTTAAGTGCTACGTTTCAAGAAGTTTAATGAATAGAAGGTTGTTTGGAATGGAATAGGTCTGCACAAGGAGCAAAGTTTGAGGAGGGAGGGGCAAGCAGTAAAATGAAAGTGAAACCTTTTGAGCACAGTACTCCACATCTAGATATATTTTATGTGTACAGCGGCCTGAGGGTCATCATATTATTCTCACTCTCTCCCTTGAGGAGAAAAACCTGTAATGTTATTGTTTTGGTTAAATAAAACTATTTAAATTGTTATTATTAAGGTAATGATTATTTTTCTTCTTCCAATAAAGTACAACAGAAAAGTTGTCCAAATATGAATGATTAACCTATTAAACTGGAGATAGTTCACCTTGTAATAATTTCATAATTATCTATGTATATCTAATGGTATATAACCACCAAGTCAGTAATTTTCTGATATAACTGTAAAATTAATCTGAAAAGTTATTATTCTAAAAATGAAACCATCTGGTTGTAAATATTAAGATTAAAACAACTCCAGCAAATGTAGAAAATCATGATTTAAATTGAGCCTCAAAGTGATTTAAATCCACCCCAGTGAATACTAATAGAATTCAGGCAACGATTTGGTAGGTTTCATTTATCTTACATTAATTAAGTTATAGTTTAATTGAGTTTAAAAACTAGAACCAATTGTTGCTTAAAGTTTCTAGTATATTTGTATTCATCAGTCTAAAGAGTAACAGCAAGAAGTAAATTTCCTCACACTTTCCCCTTTACACGCCTGTAAGTAAATGGGACATTACACAAATTGATTATGCTGAGGACTCTTGCCCCAACCCCATCTCCTCTTACATTCTTAAGGCTACATGTCCCATCAGGAATTGCTTTTGCAAGGGGTGGCGAAGATGCCCTTGTGTGAATACAACACACAGGCTGTATCTTCACTATGACTTTGCAAGGGAGACCATTTCTTCCAGCTTCTACCCTTAGTATTGGATTTTCTGAAATATACCTTTACCTTTAGACAACTGTTTGACAAATTGCTTAGATTTTAGACTTGGTATATGTTTAAACATATTTACTGTTATGTTTTAATCCATTTTGCATTGTACTTGAGAGACCTCTATAAATTCATACATACCTAAATACATTTCATACACACACGGATGTGCATTGTTAAATGCCTGTATTACAGTCTTCTAGTATAGTGCATTACAGAACAAGAACATAAGAAGAGCCATGCTGGATCAGGCCAACGGCCCATCTAGTCCAGCTTCCTGTATCTCACAGTGGCCCCACCAGATGTGTCTGGGAGTGCACGAGACTAGATATCTGTTTCGTGATATCACTCCCCGGCATCTGGCCCTTGAAGTACCCTGGTTTTAAGACTGGAGATTACACATCTCCATCATGGTTTGTAACCTGTGATGGATTTTTCCTCCAGGAATCTGTCCAATCCCCTTTTGAAGGCATCCAGGCCAGATGCCATCACCACATCCTGTGGCAGGGAGTTCCACAGACTAACAACACGCTGAGTGAAAAAATATTTTCTTTTGTCTATTGCATCTGAAGAACTAGCAAGTTTGTTCATTTTTTAAAAAGCTGAGAACTGGGGCCAAATACCTAAAAATATTTTACTTCAACAACTATCTGCATTAAATAAATCCATGTTTTAAAATGGTTTAAAAATAACTAAACTTTGTAAATCAACAAAATCTTAATAGACCCTCTTGTGGGGATATTAAGGGAAATGAGAGGTAATTCACAATTCAATAAAGAAAACAAAGATTGTGCATCATGACTCTTGACTTGGAAACATCCAGTGCAAGCATCCAACAGTACAGTTAGGAAAAACTACAGTTCCAAAGAGCTTATGTGATTCTGTCCTCTCACCATTCCCTCTGTGCTGCAGCCATTAACAAAGAGAGTGACAGACATAAGTTACACTTTCTCAATTCAGGCATCACACCAGATAATAGAGTGGTTTGTCGACCCACCTGTGGTTTGACAAACCACTTCAGACTAATAAAAATCAGAATCAGACATTGTGGTTTTTCAATTCAGGCACTGTGCCTAACATCACAAATTAGCATGAAATCGAAATAAGTTGGCTCGAAGAAAATGTCACCACAGCAGATTAATTTTCATTTCCTAAAATCAACAAGTGCTAGATAGCTGTGTCGTTTGACATCAGGCTGTTCATCCTTGACAGGGACTGGACTGATGATGCAAAGTGTTCCAGCTTTGCAGTTCTAAGATGATCATAAAATCCAAAACAGCTTTGAAAATAAGTCTGTGCTGTTCAAGATTCCTAAGCATGTTCAAAATTCCTAATTGTTTTCAAGATTCTCACTGATCAAAGGAACTGATACACCGGTCAATTAAACTGATTAAATCTTGCAGCTGTTCAGAGAGCAGTTCAGCCTAGCCTGGAACCAAAAAGGAGCTGGGAACTCAATGCGTGGGGGCATAGGATACCAAAGCACACTAAATACGGCAGCAATTTGTTGCCAAAATAGGCATTTCCCACTGTTCTTTGAGAAAAGACTTGGCGAGGCACTGTTTTCTTGCACTGACCTGCAAATGCCACCTGTACTGTTTGTTGCCCCTAGTTCTGGTGGTAGTACAGTGGACCCTTGTATAACAAACAATTTGTATAACATAAAATTTGTACAACATAAAAAATCCGGAGATAGGGGAAATCTGCTTAACATAATCACCTATGGGGCAAATCTGTACAACATAAAAATGGCATCACTCTGTTTTCAATGCATTCCTATGGGAAATTTGTACAAAGGAAAATTTGCTTAACATAATTTCATTTGGAACGAATTAATTCCTTTATACAAGGTACCACTGTATAACAGCCTGTAATATGACTGCTAGAATAACTGCTTAGAGAACCCATGAGATAATCTTATAGGCAGCAACCTTTTTGTTAAAATAGAGGGGAAAAAGAGACTTGTACGTATGCCCACATTATGTGGGCTCCAGTTTCCAATCTGGGATGGTTTCTCGGAATCCAAATAGCCTCTAGTAGGCTAACTGTATTTCAAACCAGCATATCCTGCTTGACATGCTTCTTAATGAAAGGACTATTTGTTATAGACTTGTTGTAAGTTCCTTCAGCTTCAGTGAGCAAATATATTAGCAGTCTGCTAGGACATAGCTAAGAAAAAGAAGGATTTCAATAATGGACCTTGGAAATCTCTAGTGCAAGGATATATTCTCGTACAAAACAGTTCTATAGACTGAACTTGGACTGCCAACTACACCCCCTCCCCCCAGATAGTGCAGAAATATAAAGACATATATGCACAGGTAAGGAAAAACAGATAACACAAAAATATTTATTTAGGGCATTACAACTAGAGATGGGCACGAAATGATTTTTGTTTCATTTGTCATTTTGTTTCATCATCATCATCATCATCATCATCATCATCATCATCATCATCTCAAAATCCTCCCATTTTATTTGGGGGGGAAATCCTTCGATTTCAGAACTGTTAAAACGACTGCTGCATGATTCTTCCAGAGTAAATGAATACATTTCCTAGTTCTAATTTATATTCCTGCTTCCGGTTGTCAGGACGCTAAAACAAACAAACCGCCCAATCGTTTAAACATCCTGAAAGACTCTTCAGGGCAGGATTTTTATGACCAATCCATTAGTTTGTAGCAACAGAAAAACAAACGTCATTCTGACTTCAGTTGAACCACAGCCCTCATGATTCCTAATCCAAACCCCACCCAAGACCTCAGTCACTGCATCATCGTTGACTCAAAAGTTTTGATAGAACTGCAAGAAGAGTTGGGGTTGGATTTCAAAGAGGGAGCAAAAGAATCAGAGGAATGAAGAAAGGGGAAATGTAGCAAATGGTTTACAAGTCAAAATTCTAAGCCTAAATGAGACAAGGAGAATAAGTCCTCACATATTCTTGCGTATCTCAAATTCAGAAAGAACTTTTTAAGTGGGACAGCTCCTAATCACATTCGATCTCGCTTGATTTTGGAAGCTAAGCGGGGTCGGCCCTGGTTAGTACTTGGATGGGCGACCACCAGGAAATACCAGGTGCTGTAGGTGCCTGAAGTAGGAACTGGCAAACCACTCCAGTATTCCTGCCAAGAAAACTCCATGGACATGGAGTCACAAAGAGTCAGTCACAACTGTAACGACACAACACACACAGTGGACTTTGGGCCTTTTTTGTTGTTCTTTTGAGATTCTGCACATTTCCATCTGCTACCCCAAAGTGTGGCATACTTTTAAAAATTGGTTCCAATCTTCAGCTGGACCTGCCACAATAAACGTTGAGAAATACCCAGAGTATGGGAAGCAAAGGTAGCTGTACTGGCCAAAAAAAAACAAAAAAAAACCAGACAGCTTGTTACAAATAAGCTAACCAACTGATTCCAGTTTAATGTTAAATTCTTTATCTCAGAGTCATGTTTTTTTAAATTTTTGTAGCATTACAAAAACTGTGGCAGTACATTGGCTACCACGATGAAAGCTTGTATTCCTCACTGGGCCATCAGGAAAAACATGCCAAGAAAACAGAAGGTGACATACTGGCTCCTAATAAAGTGTCCCAAATTATCTTAACAGCCGAATGAGTCTTTTTCCACTTTCAACAAAATAACATTACAGAACCAAAATCAGTACTGCAGTATGATGACACAAAGTCTTACGACAAGATACAGTAACAACCATATTGAGGCCCAGACTCTAGTATTTACAGGTCTATTGGAACCCCCTGGGTTCTAATAGAACTGTACACCATCTTATTATTTTACTTATACAGTGGACCCTTGTATAACAAACATAAAAAATTCTGGAGATAGGGGAAATTTGCTTAACATAATCGCCTATGGGGCAAATCCGTACAACATAAAAATGGAATCACTCTCTTTTCAATGTATTCCTATGGAAAATTTGTATAAAGGAAAATTTGCTTAACATAATTTCATTTGGAACGAATTAATTCCTTAATACAAGGCACCACTGTACTGTTTTAAACAGAATAGGCTTTTCAGTTATCCATTAATTTTCCACATAACTGGGCCTATCATTCATTCATTCATTCATTCATTCGATTTACCGGTATATACCGCAGCCATCTAGCCTGAAGGCTACTCTGGGTGGTTTACAAGGTGAAGATAACATTACTACTAACATTTATGAAGCTATTTTATAGAAAAGAAAAGAAAGAAAAAGAAAAAGAAAAGGAGGAATGGGAAATGAAAACATCACAGGACAGTCAGCACAATATGTGCAGAGGAATACATGGTGAATGGGAAGATATATGTATTTGTCAAAAGCCCCAAAATATATAATCATTGTTTCAAAAATGAAGTCTTAAACCATCACTTTGGCTCTTTGCTTTGGTGATCTTGAGAGTCCCAGGTGCAATACATCCTGCACAACTGTATTTAGCGGAAAGCAAAGGCTAAAATGGATCCAAGGGAAAGTGGACATGGCAGCAAAGCATGTTCCCAAAGGATGCTTTTGTCATGCAGCTATTTCTCATTATGGAATTTCAGTAGCTCACGGGATCCAGATGTCCCCACTAGATATGGACACGACCAGAAAAAATGACGTTTCGAGTTTTCGTTTGTCGGAATGGGTCCGTTTCGGGTCGTTTCCATTTGTCGCGAAATTTTTCAAAAATTTGTCATTTCGTCGTTTCGTTTGTCGCTTCCACCGCGATTTAGCGTGATTTGACGTCCCAATGTAATATATTTTTAAAATAAATCCACACCTCCTCCCAGTCGAACCTCCCCCTTTACCCAATATCAGAAAAAAAATCCTCACAAACTGCCAGAGGGAAAAAAAAGAATAAACTGCTATTCCCTTCAGCAGACAAAGCTGCAGAGAGTCAAAGAAATTATTTTTTAAATTCAATTCCCTCCCTGCCTGCCTAACTTAAATCTAAAGCCTTAAGCCTCCCTCCAATCAGCCAGCAGCAACCAGCCACACAGCCCTCCACCCTAGTCCACATCCAAGACCCGACTGTGACTTCTGGAAGGTGCCTCAGCTTTTTATGCCCTCTGGCACATCCAGAAGTGTCAGTCAAAACCTGGCCATGCCATTGGTGGAATGGTTCAAAAAATTTGCATGGTCCCATCCCATGCCCAGCCCAAATGGGCAGGTCTAAAAAAATAATAAAATAAAATAAAATAAAATAAAATCAATGCAATGTTTTATTGCTATAAAAAACCCACTGCTGCTACTATTAAAAATCAGGCATTTAAAATAAATAAATTTCACATGTTTCTGTGGTGATTTGGTGTGTTTTTTGCTCACGATTTCTAAAGAAAAATTGTGGTCGCCATTTTGGATCCCTCCCCCACCGCATGGCCTGCGAGACAGACGACGAGGATGACACCCCCCCCCAGCCTGGTGCAAGCAGCCCAGGACAGGAGGGGGGGAAGGCCGGGGACCCCCCCCCAGAAACCACCCCTCTGGTAGGTGTCCTCAGGCAGGCATATTTTTGCCTGCTTTTTTGGCCAGGAGTCGGGTTTTTTTTTTTTTTTACTTTTAAAAACTTTTTTTCTGTGCTGCTTGGCAATGGCATCGTGCGATCACCGCAATGCCATTAACGACAACGAAAAACCCGACCCAATTTTTCTTTTTTCGGGTCGGGTTCGAGCTGGAGCGGCGTAATTATCGTTACCGTTTCCGTTACGTAACGGAAACGATAACCGAAAACGGAAACGACAATTTCGCCGCTCCGTGCCCATGTCTAGTCCCCACTGAATCTTCCATCCATTTTCTTAATACAGAAATCTGCTAAGGAGGGGCACAGGCTAAACTTGCACAATGCTTTGTAGCTTGTACTGCCAAGGGTTCCACCAAGAAGCCCTTGGGGAGCTGGAGTTCAAACTGAGGATGTGGGAAGGGGATGGCTGCCTTGTTCAGCGACTGGAATGTTAGTAGAAAAGCCTCACACTTGAGGCATCTTCACACAGTGGCTGAAATCCTACTGTACTAGGTCTAGTGCAAGTTACACCTATAGACATTTGCACTGGAGTTAAGCCCAATGTATACATGCAACGTACATAAGATTCTGCAACTCGTTGTGCAACGAGTCGCATAACTGCCTGCAGAACTCCTTGCTCAGTTTAACTGCTGCCTTGGCGTGAATTTCACAACCACTTGCACAACTTTGGGTTACCATGGCATAGCAACACAACAGTCTTTCGGCTGATATGGTTAGATCCACTTAACCCGTATTTCCCATCTCTTCTGAATTGGGAAACTACATTTACCAACACACTGGAAAAAGGATGCTAATGTCAAACAGCAGCTAAAGATGTACCAAAGCTGGTAACTAAAATTTCCTGGTTTAGATGGAGAATGTAATTAATGAAGGCTTTCCATACAATATGGCAGTGCATGGGTATAAGGTTTGTGCATTTTTATATGCAGCACACTATGCTTCTTTGCACACGATCACTGTTGTGCATTTCATATTCAGACATCTTGTTCTATTTGTAACCATCTTTTTGCAGCAATTAGCCTAGTCTTTCCTATTACTCACATTCTTGAAGGCACTCCGTATCTGTGCAGTAGGACTGGGACTGTCGTAGCTGAAATGAAGAAAAACAACATCGCCTTGATTAGGAAAAGGAGACATAACCCATTCCAGAATTAACTGCCAAGTTTGCTGAGCAGTTAATAGAGAAACAACACAGGGGATGTAAATCTATTGTATTATGGAAGGGCAGTCCCTTTGCTTGGGGGCGGCAAGAGAAGTCAGGCCCTTCCTCCTATCCTCCTTAGGCATGGCTTGGGAGAGTAGGACTGAGACGAAGGACTCCCCTGGTTGTCTTAAAACCTGGGGATGCTCCTAGGGGCAGGTGTGGTCTTTCAGGCAGCCTGGCCCATGGTTTCCAAAACTCAGAATGTGCCTTTTCTTGTTGTGTAAAGAAAGTCAAAAGTGGGTGCAAGAGTTTGAATTTGGGTGGAGAAGAAAGCAAAAAACAACCATGTGGAGGTCCCACATTGGGAATATGGGTGGCATTGAGTGCTTGCCTGCCTGCCCTGCCACCAAAAGTGATATGAAGAAACCGCCAGCTCTGACCTTTAAAGAAACACCCAAAGAAGGACACAATCTGCCTCTTCTGGTGTGTCTGTGTGGAGGGGGCGGGCAGGCAGTGCATGTACGCTCACAGTCACCTCACTGTCACTGACTAGACTAGCAGGGATGCCCAAACTTCGGCCCTCCTGATGTTTTGGACTACAACGCCCAGAATTCTAAGCTTAGATTGCCAATGACAAAGGACTGTGGGAGTTGTGGTCCAAAACATCTGGAGGGACGATTTTGGACATGCCTGGATTAGAGGCCTGGTGGTGCCCTCTTTTTTACTTCTGCTTCCTCCTCCTCACCTTCCTGTAGCCACCACCACTGTGCAACCCAGCAAGCCATTCTTAAGAATCACTACTTGTATGTTTATAAAATCATGTTTTTTAAAGTAAAGAATACAGGCAAGCATTGAGGCCTCTTTGGAAATTTACTGAATGTTAATGACATACAATTAAAGGGCCCTGTGTCTTGTTAAAATTACAACTCTGTAAAAGACATTTCGAATGAAACTTTTGAAAATAATAGCTAATAACTAAAAGTAATATTGTCCTTTTGACTAATGAGGAAACTGGGAAACTTGCTGACAGACCATGATGGAATCATTTATGACCTATCATTGATGCATATTCTTGTAATTGATTCAAAACATGGCAACCAACATTTACAGTGATAGTGGCCATACAATCTACATAAAAGTGCAAATTGAAATCACAGAATGGGAAATTCACATTAAGTTTGGGTTTTTCTTTTTTTATAATCTTCTTATATTATGTGTGTGTGCATGTGTGTGTGTGTGTGTGTGTGTGTGTGTGTGTGTGTGTGTGTGTGTGTGTGTGTTTTGGTGGTTACTTCTAATTTTAAAATTACAAATCCAAATATAGGGGGTTGAAATTGTTAGTAAATCAGTTCTCCTTTCTCTTTTTGCTTTCTCCAAAAGCAAAACTGAGGTTTTAATGCCAAAAAGTTAACAAATATCTGATGCAGTATAGGTCTTTATATCACCTGGGCACCATTTTGAACAGAGCTCCAAAACAGACTGGCAGTCAACATACTGCAACAGGGCCCTGGTCAGCCCTATGCTCTCAGTAGCTTGGACAACTCTCTTCAAAGGCAGGCCCACACACAACCCCCCCTCCCACCCCCCCACCCACCCACACAGTGTCTAGTGCCTTCAGTTAATGTCCAAGTGTAATTTTTTATTTACATTATTTTCTCAGCAAAAAGATAATATGTTTTTTATATGGCGCTTTTATAATATACCCTTGAATTTGCATCTCTGGCCTTAATCTTGACCTAGCAAATATGGCTTTTGGATACTAAGAAGATTCACAAAAATGGTTTACCAAATCAAACAGAACTAGTCGAGTCTTAACATCTCTACTACTCTGCAAGAGATGTAAAGCTCACCTGGAGAGTTTTGATGACTTGCTCAGAACCAAGGTCGTACAAACAGTCTTCAAAGAAGATGCCTGCCTACAGTCTGAGACAGAATCTTCTCGAGTTCAGTTACATCTCTCTGAGGGGAGGAACATGCTAGCAATATGTGGTGTACTGACATACTTTTTGTGTATGATGGAACATATAGCTATTTAATGACAGCAATCATTTTAAACAACATGTTATCTGCAACTAAAAACGTGTTCAAGAGGGCAGTCAGGCCCAGTGGATAGAGTGTCAGATTGGTACTGGGAAGATTTGAGTTCATCTCCACCTACAACCACGGAAACTCTCTGGGAGAAATGGCACTGGTAAAACCACCCGGTATATATTTCATATACCTCAGAAACCCTACCAGAGTCACTATAATTTGGAACTGACTTGATGGCACATAACCCAACAGAGGAGCTATAAATAAACATGGACTTTGCAATGCTACTTCTTTACCAAAAGAGTGCAGTGCCATCATGAGGATGATAACGACAAATGACAAATACTTCCTAGTTCTTACTACCCACATGGTGTTGGTCAGGGTTTAACAGTATTAAGAAATCATCATCAGCTTCAAAGATTCAGATGCCTGACTCCTGAGCCTACCTTGGAAGGAAGGAAGGAAGGAAGGAAGGAAGGAAAGAAGGAAGGAAGGAAGGAAATTTATGACATTTTCCTCTACTAAAGTCTAGTACAAATGTTCTGTCGTGGCTTTAGTTTTCTTTGTCCAGGCTATGTGCACATCCAGTAACAGGAAAAAATCAAGGCTGTTCAATATTTATATGTGCAGAGCTTCTCAACTACGGACATTTATTATTGTTGTTCATTTAATTTATTTATTATGCTTTTATGATTACTTTTTTCATACTATGAGCCACAATGGATCCCTCACTGAGACAAAGGTAGTCTATAAATAATACTTAATTATTTGTGTTCTTATTAAACAAACAAGCAAATGAATACTATTATTAATTGCTGGTCATTTTGCTCCAGTTTAGACACAATGGGAAACTACACCTTTCCATTTTTACAAGAATGAGATGCCTCTCCAAAGACAGAAGACTGAATTGAAAAAATACTTCACTTTGTAAACCTTAAACTATGGTTTCCAGATCTGTCTAAAACAGATCCGCTAATCACATGCATCTATCTCTTAAGGGGAAATGTGAGGAACTCCATTTTGAAAAATGAGCAAAGGAACATGAAAACAGGAAGCAAACAAAGCAAACAAACAAGAGAATGTCAGCTGTTGATTAGGATAATTCCAAATGGACAGACATAGAAGTAGATTGTAAATTTGAAGCTGAAATTACGTCCATTGTTAATTACGTCTTTTCTGACTTAGATAAGAGATATGAAAAGTAAAAGAGGGTGAGAATGGGCTGCTCTTTAAAGTGCATCATAACTTCCCAGGGATTTATTGCTACTCATGTTCCCTTTTAAAGATTACATGGCTGAGGCTGTCTTACCCTGCAGGAATGCTTTAGAACTGAGGAAGTTGTAATAAGTCATACATTGATCACATATACAGTAAGCATCAAGTTCTGATCACTGAGATCACACACTATATTTACCAGCAAATATGGCCAAGAAATTGTGTGGCTTCTAAAGTGTGGAAATTATTCCTGCATAACTGCCAAATTCAATATTTTGTATCTCCATTTGTTTATGAAACTATATATAAAATTTCAGGAAGGTGTCATGCAATCTATAGATGCAATAGAACATCTTGGGCCTTCTAAACATTATATAATCCATCAGTTTTAGTTTTGATTCCAAAATACTAATAAAGTAACCCTTTGCAATGCCTATGCCTTTTCTTAACTAATTATAAAAACGGTACACCTGTTGGTGGTAAGGGATGAGTCTGGCATCCTATGGAGTGCTTCATACCTTCAACATTTCTGGCATTAGCACAAACAAAATTAGTGAATTTCAATGGGAGAGTATTCTCGCTATTCTGCCATGCCCTGCCCATGCCGGGTGGGTATATATGTGTTTATTCTGCATCAGATAACAACTTAGGACACCATAAGGGAATTTGTGGGAGGACAGCTCGTAGGACAAAGAGCAGTCAAGAAAGGCACTTGGCAAACTTGTGTGACTTAAAACACTCCAATAAAAATAATCTGCTCAAGTGAGCTCATATATTGACTGGAAATTAGATCCAAGAAACATGTGCAAAGAAACTCATCCACAAAACAAATCATCCTCACCAAATTGATCAGCCTCCGCATGGCGTGTTCATGGGAGCAAATGCATTCACAGGGATCAAATCCACCTTCTGCCATGGTTGTTCAGATGGACCTACAGCTCAACGTCAACAGTGAATGCCTAGAAAAGACAAAGGTTGTTGCATTAGTGACACTTATTTTGAATACTAAAGTGTGACCATATTCTGCCCAGATTAATACAGATTCTTTAGGAGTGAACCACATTCTGTAATATGGAGAGGGGGACAGCTCCAGCAGGTCAATCAAGCCACTTCAGATAAAAAGAGGTGACATTCAATCTTAGATTGCCTGAGTTCCAATAGACCTGCCAACGCGTTGCTACAAATTGATATCTATCTAGTCATAAGGCCTACAGAGTTCAATGGGGTGCACTCTCTCATATAATAGGGGTTGAAAACCCATCATTTTTTCTTAAATGTGATCAAACATTTGAGGGTGGAGAGGTATTGTTTGGGTGTGTGCCAGCATGTAAGCATGTGCAAGAGAGCATTCAAGAGGAGCAAGATCATGAAACAGGTGGTACCATCTACTCTGTTCCCTTCCCACCAAGCTGCTAAGGGGAAAAGAAACCAAGATCACACTTGCTAGGGATTTGAAGTGACCACTGGCAGAGAACTTAACTCCCTGTTCTGGCATTGCTCCACTCATTTTGAGGATCTCCACACTTTCCCTTCATCTGTTTCTCTTCATCTCCCACCTTGCTTAAAATTAGGCCAAAAGCCACATAAAGCTCAGTTCTTCCCAAAACTTCCAGTTTATGAATGTGGGATATTGTGCTTCAATTTCCACCATTCAAAGTGCCAGGAAATGGCCCAATATCGCTGCCCAAGACTGTGCCCATGTTGCCAGCAGGAAAAAGGATGACGAGCTTTACATAGCAAAGGGCAGTCTGAATGATGACAACACCAATGGCTACAGCAGTGGTTCCCAACCTTGGGTAACCCAGGTGTTGTTGGACTGCAACTCCCAGCAACCCCAGCCAGCACTGCTAGTGGTGGAGGCCTCTGGGAGTTGCAGTCCAAGAATATCTGGGTTACCAAAGGCTGGGAGACACTGGTTATAGGATACCATCTTGTGCTCTCTCCCATTCACAAAATGACACCAACAAAAGGAAAATCCCAGAAATTCACTCTTTTTTTCATCAGTTAACCATTTCCCACTCAAACACAAAGCAGTTGTCAGGGCTGTTCTTCAACGAGTGCACAAGTAATCAATTCACAACCATCCATGCCTAGAAATGAATTTAATATGTAGTTTCAAATAGAGATTACTTTCAAGCAAATGGTAACTGGCTGTTTCTTATCCCACTTTACCTTCACCAACCCTTATTCTTTCTTTGAAACCAATGTTTCTTACATGAGCTCTAGCAATTTTCCAGACCTATAGCCACACCAAGGCAGGTTATGATTAACATGTCACACTGGTTTAAATAGCATTTGGTCTGAATTAATTTCAGCTTAACAGGACCCCCCGTTTTTTGTTTTTTTTTGCAAACACACTTCTTTTATTTCCAGACTCCACATGATAGAAATTAATAAGGGGCAGTTTTACAGTCTTTCTTCCTTGTTATGCATTCTCCCAGCTTCTTCCCAGCATTCACAAATCTCTAAATAATATGGACAGTCAATGATTGACAATTTTAGTGATCAACTGAATTCAGTCAATTAGCAGTAAAGATTGGCATGAAATGACCATAAACGTTAAAAAAAATAAAACACCTGATGAATCTGGCTGGTTTGGGGTTCATTTCCCGATCCAGCTCAGGAACCCCATTGTGTCAAACAAAATCAAATGCTGAACATGGTTTCCTTTCGTGTTTCATTGGCTTCAGCAAAAAGGAATGCCTGCACACCCCCTTCTATCCCTGCAGCCTCTGTAGTTGCCTCCATGACCACGGGAGCCGTCTTCAGAAGCGGTGGGCCTGGTTTCCGTGCCAGGAGCCAGGCACTACCTATGTGCATATGCTCACTTATCAACTGGGTGGCCGGCACATGCACACAGGCAGTGGCAGGCTCCTAGCAGGGATTCCTATCAGCCAGGTCATTGCTTCTGAGCATATGCCCACCACCCACCCGACAGGCATGTGCATACTGCCTCTTGTTAGGGAAGTCAGGCCAGCTGCCTCTAAAGATGGCACTGGCAGCCCGTGGAGATAGCAGACGAGGCAGAGGCAGCAGGAACAGGTAGGACCCACCCACCCCCAGTGTGGAAAAATGAACTGCAAACTCTTCCCCCTCCCCCAGGGAGTTGTGGTGGTTCCTGCTTAGCCGCAAACCGCAAAGCATCACGAACCACTATTTTCTTGTGTGTGCCTATCTCCAATTACCAGGCAAAAAAGGGCACAAATGTTATGGCGCCTTGCAGCACTAATTTCAGTTTTAAATACTTGCTCACCTTTGTACTGTACAAGCTTTGATCACTGCAAATATGTCTACTTGCTATGAGCGGTCAAGTTTCTTCAGACCTACTGTGACCCTAACAGGGTTTTCAAGATACTTGAGATATTTATCACAGCCACACCTCCCTCCTGCGGAATTTTAGTGATAAACAGATCTAAACCCAAGGTCTCCTGAATCCAAGTCCATCACTCTGTCAAGAACAGGGTGAGAGGCTGGGACAGGTGGCCTTTTATCAGCTGGCGACCACCAGCTCTTGCTGGGGTATATCAGATGGCTGCGGTCAGTGCTGCAAACTCAACCCCAACTTCAGACTTTGGACTGCAGGCAAAGCAAAAGCAAAGTGTAGTGGTTATATGCCACCACCCCCATCCCTATTGCTTAAAGCACTCTGTGGCATACCTGTCAAGTGTCCCGTTTTGGCTGGGACACTACCGTTTTTCAGCCTTTTTCCTGCCGTCTTCCTGGAACACTTATTTTCCCAGAAATGTCCCAGGCGGCGGTTGACAGGGAGACTTTTTGGTGACATCGTGGCAAGCAAGCCAATGAGCAGGTAAAGCGGTGCCTGTGAAGGATACCCCGGGTTTGGCTGAGGACTGGGTAGAGAAGGGATGAGCTGGTGCGGCTGCAGTTCAGTGGGGCGGGAGGAGCGCACATGCGCATGCAAGTGGGTGGGCGTTTTTGTTTGCACACACACACACACACACACATTATACCTCTCTCCTCCCGTCCTGGCCAGCACCGGGGAAAACCTGACAGCTATGCTCTCTGGGGAGTTTACAATTTAATTATATAGGCTACACGTTGCCCCCTCCCCCAGTGAACTGGGTATTCATTTGAATCACATCAGAAGGATAGAAGGCTGAATCAACCAGGAGCCCTCAGCCAGTAACTAAGCCCCATGGACAGTCAGTGAGCTGTGAGGGCTACTGAGAGAAGGGAGAAATGGGCTACTATCACCCACGGCATGGGCAAATAAAAGCCAGTATTGAACAAGGTGATTGTCAGCTGATGGAGCGGATGGCCAAGGAGACCCACAAAGCCATCCCACCACAAGGCAGGGGGGGTTGGGGATGCGTGTCACATTTCCAGATGGAATTCTCTGAATTCCAGCCCACAAACCCATTTCATCACCTGGGCCAGAACCTATATCCAAAGCGAAACAGTCTCACCTCTGGCCTTGCTTCCTGTTGGTAATGTACAAAAAAGAAAGCCGCCATCACTCTTCTTGAGCTTGGTAGTCTCACTGTCCTTTAGAGCAAGCATGTCCAAACTTTGGCCCTCTAGATGCTTTGGACCACAACTCCCACAGTCCTTTGCCATTGGAAATACAGGGTTAGAATTCTGGGAGTTGTGGTCCAAAACATCAGGAGGGCCGAAGTTTGGACATGCCTGCTTTAGAGGGTCCCTGCTACACTCCAGAAGCACCAACGGCAGCTTTCCTTTTTGGGGTACCTTTTCAACAGGAAAAGGAGACACAGCTGAGTCCTGCTCCAAGCCAGCCAGATGTGAGTGACTGTAGGTATGGTCCTTAAGCAGAGGAATTCTAGGAGAAGGCTAGGAGTCCAGAGGTCACTTCTAGATCCCTGAATGTCACAAGCCCTCTTTCTCACTTTGAAAACTATTAAAATTGCATGCAGGACACTTGACCTTTGGGTCAAATGTAGTCTCTCTTTCTGCATAGAGGTTCCCCCTGTTTTTCTGAGGCTAGTTTGCTATTCGCAAAGCCCAACAATCAATTTTCTTTGAAAGAACAGAGTGCAATACAATAGGTCAGATCCAGCTTTCATTGCTTGTGCCTAGTTCCTATTGTAGTCAATCAGTTAAAATAATCATATAATAACCACCCAATATTATGCATTCCTACTTGTAACTAAGTCCCAGAGAGGAGCACACTCTCAAGTATCTGCAGCTGTTACTCCTGAGTAGACCCCAGCATAGGGTCATGCTTGTAGTGCAACTGCTTAACCTGGATCCAAGTGATATATTAAGAAAGTCGTAATAGTGTTTGTACAGTCTTGATGCTTGCATCAAGTGTTACTTTTCTGTTTCTGTGAAAGTACAGTTAAAAGATCCTAATCAGAACAGGTGTTGGGAAGGAATAAGGCCCTTTTTCAGATAGCTTTAAAATTTCAACATTCTATTTTTAAAAAGTTTTGGAGAAGGTAGCCGTGTTAGTCTGTGCAAGAATTCCAGGCAAAAATCAAGGAAAATAAAACAAGACAAAAACATGTGGCATCTTAAAGACCAACTTTCATATTTTAATGTAATGTTTCGTGGGCATGTCCACTTCTCCAGACATACAGCAGCAGAATGAGGTGTGCAATATAATATGTATACAGTGGACCCTTGTATAACAAACAGCTTGTATAACATAAAATCTGTACAACATAAAATATTCTGGAGATAGGGGAAATTTGCTTAACATAATCGCCTATGGGGAAAATCCGTACAACATAAAAATGGGATTACTCCATTTTCAATGCATTCCTATGGGAATTTGTAGAAAGGAAAATTTGCTTAACATAATTTCATTTGGAACGAATTAATTCCTTTATACAAGGTACCACTGTATTTTCATACCAAATATTCATTGGCTGTTGTGTGTAGGAATATTTGCATGTAGGCTCTGTTGTAAAAATTCCAAAAGTGACAGAAACCATATCTGGGTGAGAGTGGGGAGGGGAGGGGGAAGAGGAAGAGGAAGAGGTACAGGGGGGCTCATTTGAGGTTATGGGAGTTGTTACAGCTAATGGTAAACCTGTAATATGGTTTCTGGCAAATTTTACTTTTGAAATCTGGTTTACTGACAACATTTTTTTCTTGATGTCATCTATTTAAATTATTTTAATGCCAACTGTGTGTCAAGCTATTTTATCCAAAATCTGGTCAGCATCTGATGGCTTCCTCTTATACAGAAGGTCCTCAAGAAGTCGGAAAGATCAGTAGAAGCTGAAGCTGCTGCACCTGAGGGGACTGCAATCATACAAAACATCTTGCCCACAATCCCATTTTTGAGAACTGTGCCTAGCAGGAAATACCAAAATGATGTTTGGAGCAGTTAATATTCAGTTCAGACACAGTTTCCAAGGAGATTTCATTTTAAACAATTAAAAAATGGTAGAAGTTTCATCTTCTTCCCTGTAGGTTCTCATATGCAAAATTAACTCCCAAGATCTAATATCTGCAGGCTTATTTCAGATGACACATATCAATAACGCACTGTACCAGAACATTACATTCTGTTAGTACTACAATGGCATTACACCAGTGCCACCAGAAAAGCAGAACCTCGATGTATGCTAGATACGTCCCACAAGCTATTTACATAAATGTCAGCATACTTTTTTACCTCAGGCAACTAAGCAATTCAATGAAATGAGTAGAGAAGTTGAATCTGGAGAAGCTGGGCCCAGTGCACGTGCACTGATATATGCACACCAACCTGGGAAAGAATCGTGGCTCAGTAAAAGAGCATCAGCTTTGCACGTGGAGGCTCCCAGGTTCAAACCAGAAAGCACAGACAGGAAATAATTCTCCTTGAAACCCTAAAGATCTGCAGCCAGCCAGTGACAATAGAACTGATCCGAGGTGTGTGTGTGTGTGTGTGAGAGAGAGAGAGATGTCTGGAAATCATGTGAGCCGCCCGGATCAATACAACGGGTCAAAGAAAAGATGGAAAAGGATGATGTTAATGTTATAGTGCCCTCAGATGGAGAAGTTAGAAGTGGGAAATGATAATAAAGTTGAATGTGTGAGAAAGACAGAACAAGAAGAGTTAGTGAAGGAAGCTTTATGGGTTTCAAATGAAACAGATGATGTGTGGGTAGAGCGCGTGGAAGAAGGAGAAAGTTGGGGGACGACATTAAGGGACGTTGGGACACAGTCAGAGGGCAGTTAGTTGGCAGAGGGAAGGAATCGAGCAGTTCAGGGTGAAAGACTCAGATGAGGTTCACCGGTCGCTGCAGGTGAAACCAATGCGGTGGCCGGGTTATTTAGACTGATTTAACCTAGAATGGAAGAAGGGCAGGTCTGACAACCCAGTAGCCCAATGGGCCAAACACCCGTGTTGCGGCACCCAGTGTATGGGACGGGGATCAGCCGGTCACCATTATTTTTAAGTACATCATCAAAGAAAGGTAGTCCATTTGTTACACATTTAGAAGAGCCTTTATTAGAAGAAATACATGTTACTGAATTTAATAAGTTGCCACAAGTTCCGGAAGAAAATCCATGTATGTTATCTGTTAATATTACAAGTAATAAAAATCCTTTTGAAGTTCATACTAAACATGATTTGGGACTCTTTTTTGGATCGGATCTGGTACTGGAAAGAATCGAACCCTTACAGTGGGCTAATAATTTGACCCTGTACAAGACAGCATCCTCTGCTCACAAAAAGGGGTGAACCTGTGAGCTAGTTCATATGCCAAAGTTCAGTATTCAAAAATGCTAATATTTTTAATCTTCACCAGCTCAGTGGGATTTACTATCCACTGACTGGACATAATGGGTGGGAAGTATGTAGGCCAGGCATGTCCAAATCTTGGATCTCCTGATGTTTTGGGCCACAAGTCCCAGAATTCTAAGCTTAGATTGCCAATGGCAAAGGACTGTGGGAGCGCTAAAGTTTGGACATGCCTGATCTAGGCTGTGAATCCTATGTGGCTGCCAGTATCCCACTTTCCAGTTTTCTTTTCTGAAAATTAATTTTTAGTCCCAAAAGTCCATTGTGCCTTCTAGGGTCACAGGACTATTTTGCCATGTTTTGATGCCTCCCTTTAACCTTCCTAGGGTTCCTTTAGCCAACATTTTTTAAAGTCACCACTAAAGGGTGCAAGCCTTTTTTTTTCAGCGTCTCATCCAACCTTGTGTAACACATGGGTGGTGGGGAGATGGCTAAATCAACCCTCCAAAGTCTAGAGTTAGGCATGTCCCCTCCCCCGGACCTATGACCCTGTCCATCCTTGGTACATAGTACTGCAGCCTAGAAAACGTGCTCAGAGAAATAATCAGATGAAGCCTTTTACGATTACCTACTAGCCACTATTACAAATACTGTAGAGTGCCAGGGGCTGTGCCAATGATCCCAGCCCAAGGCTGCATTACTCCTTTGCCTTGCTCCTGGCTTTTTACTGATAAATAGGGAAGGACAATTACTGTACTGTATATACCCAGAGATTCCCAAGGAGGCAAAAATGAGTCACAACTTTGATCTCAGTGCCATTCATATCAACATAGAATATATCTTGAACAACACCCAGGATCCCTTTGTACATGCACAGTGCAGGGCAGCACACATCACTGTTCAAGAAATGCAAACATCATTCTAAGTAATTTGGCTGCCATAACCAGCCTCCCCTTCATAAACACTGACAGCCATTGAAATTAATCCCCATAAAATAATAGGCGAATTGAAGCAGCGCTGTTGTAAAATGGACGTTTGCTATGCAAATATGATATTTGCAGTGCTTCCTTTGTCATCCAAATATATAGATGAAAAGAGGAAATGAGAAATTTGGTCAGAGAGAATGCCAACTTTCATTAAAAACAGCATGTTGTGGTTAGGAAAATGTAAATGATGCAAGCAATGTGACACATAGTAAGATGCGCTTCATAACCCTCCTGTTTTCGACACCTTGCACAATTAGGTATTTCAAAACATTATTTATAGCATATCTGCAAACATGCAGGCAGGATGTTTAAGTTACAGTAAAGAAGGGCTACCCTCGTATAACAAACGGTTTGTATTAACATAACATTTTAGATATGGCCTGCTCAACTTATAAATATATTTTCCATTTTTTAATTTTTTAACTTATTTTTTTCAATTTTTTAGATAGGTACCCTGACTTAAGAGTAGTTCAACTTAAGAGCAGGCATTCGGAACGGACTGAATTCGTAAGTCGAGGTACCACTGTGTATGTGCATGTGTATACAGGATACAGTGTGTGTGTGTGTGTGTGTGTGTGTGTGTGTGTGTGTGTGTGTGTG
>JAHTLZ010000030.1:4339763-4360258 GCA_023846285.1 Phrynocephalus versicolor | reverse complement strand
GTCCCTGTAAGTATAGAGTCAACTCTAACTCGCCACTCCCAGCTAACAGAGCTATGTTACAGTGACAATGATCAGGTCTTTCTCTCTTTTTAACTATATCTCATTTACATTTGGAGCCGTGTACATTACAAGTCTTCTGGCCTTATTTTGCAAGACATCCCACTCCCAGTTATGGTAAATCTGTGCTATTGGGAACCAGAGAAATAACCCCACTTGATCAAAGCATGGCTAGAATACGTTCAATCATTAGGCTCATTATGGTTTTTCATTTGTAATTTTTCCTTCCTTCTGGAAAGCCAGGGTAGCATTTTAAAAAAAGGCCTTCCGCTGTGAATTATCTCAGACTGACAAGAAGAAGGCCGTCTACCCAGCTTCACAGCAAAGCAAGACAATGAACCCAGTTTTTTCAAGGACAACGTTGGAGCTGGTTGTGACCTTTAAAGTTCTTATAAATTGGAACCAAGACATCTGAAAAAGATGATTTGAACTTTATTATTTAATAAAACCACTGGCAGAAATTTTATTTTCTTCTCTATGATCTGTCTTTACTATCTGTTCATCTGAGGAAGATAGTATTCTTGGCGGTTCTGTCTATGCCACACTGGAAAATATTACCTTTCCCCCACTACAATGCTCAGGTTCTCTCCACCAGCCAACCTATGGATAAGCTGCCTGGAGGAATCTGGTAACTGCAGTTCCAAAAAGCTATGCTTTTCAACCTCTGCACTGAGGCTGTGAAACTATCTCATGCCTGCCCTCTCATCATTGGCATTCCAGCTTCAAAGTTCGGCATAGTCTCACAACCACCACCCTGCAACTGGCTTTACTGGACAGTTTCACCCACAGCTGTTTTTTTTTAAATTGCTAGTTATCTCCAATTGCTGATTTCCAAAGGGAAATATCTTACCAAACATACTGGCAACAATCTTCTTGGAGAGTGCTCCTTCTGTGGTCAACGTGGAACTACCTGCACAGAAGGAGGAAGGACTAGCAGGCCTGGGGGAACCCCAAGATTTGCAGAAAGACCAATGATATTTGGTAGGAAATGCTACTGGGAACCAAAGGAGGCCTTAAGGATGCTCTGTCACCAGAGGACATGGACATTGATGGGATTGAGGAGAAATTTGGGAAGGACACTAGAATGGAACACTTAGAACCCTAAAGGAGAACCACTACAGAATGTAACATATAGTTGCTGGTCCCACTTTTTCACATAGGTGCGTTAATGAATGGCTTTTGATTTTCTGTCTTATTACTATTGTTAGCTTTTTTTAATTTCCAGAAAAGCTATAAATTTAAACAAAACGTGGAGTCCTTCATGCTGCATTGTCACATCTGGAACAGCGGGGAAGCTATGCAAGACTGCTTTTTGTGGACTTTAGCTCAGCATTTAATACCATCCTCCCTCAAAGACTGGTGGTTAAATTAGGGGATTTGGGATTTCCACATTCTATATGAACTTAAAGACAAATTCTATGATGATCTAGCTGCCACTATCAAGAAAATCCCTGAGAAAAGACCAATAGCTATCCTCGGTGACTTTAATGCCAGGGTTGGAGCTGATTATAACTCCTGGCCTACCTGCCCAGGTCGGTTCGGCATTGGAAAGATGAATGAAAATGGCCAACGCCTGCTGGAGTTTTGCTGCTATTATGGTCTCTGTGTCAGCAATACATTCTTTAACACAAAGCCCCAGCACAAAGTCTCCTGGAGACATCCAAGATCGAAGCACTGGCATCAGCTCAACCTGATTCTTGTCAGGCGCTCCAGCATTTCTAGTGTTACAATCACACGCAGTTATCAGAGTGCCGACTGTGACACTGACCACTCCCTGGTGTACAGCAAAGTAAAACTGAAAACAAAGAGATTGCACCACCTGAAGAAGGAAAGAAGATCAAAAATTGATACCAGTAAGACCTATAACCAAGGAAAAGTGGAGGAATTCTCCCATGTACTCAAGGAAGCTCTTCCTGGCCCTGCTGAAGATAATGCATCTAAACGTTGGGAACATTTTAAGAATGTTGTTTATAACACTGCTTTATCAGTATTCGGCAAGGAGACTCGAAAGACAGCAGATTGGTTTGAAGCCCACTCAGAAGAGCTGATGCCAGCTATTGAGGAAAAGAGGAGAGCCTTGACTGCATATAAAGCTTGTCCCAGCGAGCACAACCTACAGGCCCTGCGAGCTGTTCGTAACAAAGTCCAGCAGACTGCCAGGAAATGTGCTAACGATTACTGGCTGCAACTGTGTTCTCAGATTCAGATGGCAGCTGATACAGGTAACATCAAGGGGATGTATGACCGAATTAAACAGGCCTTAGGGCCAATACATAAGAAAACTGCGCCCTTAAAGACTGTCTCAGGTGAGATCATCCAGGATCGTGAGCAGCAGATGGCATGCTGGGTGCAGCACTACTCTGAACTATATTCCAGAGAAAACACAATAACCGAAGAAGTCTTAAATAATATTGAGTGCTTGTCTGTCATGGAGGAGCTTGACAATGAACCAACACTAAAAGAACTAAATGTAGCTCTGGATTCACTTGCCTCTGACAAGGCACCTGGGAAAGATAACATCCCTGCTGAAGTTCTGAAGTGCTGCAAAGAGATCATTGCCACTGAACTGTACAAAATCCTCTGCCTTTGCTGGAGGGAAGGGGGAGTACCACAGGATATGAAGGACGCTAATATTGTTACACTTTATAAGAACAAAGGTGACAGGAGCGACTGTAACAACTATCGTGCTATCTCTCTTAGTGTTGTTGGGAAGCTGTTTGCACGTGTTATACTGAAGAGGCTCCAGATACTTGCAGAGAGAGTCTACCCAGAATCACAGTGTGGCTTTCGAACCAACAGGTCCACTACTGATATGGTATTTTCCCTCAGGCAGTTGCAGGAGAAATGCAGGGAACAAGGACAGGCACTTTTTGTAGCCTGCATAGATCTCACAAAGGCATTTGATATGGTTAGTAGGGATGGACTCTTTAAAATACTCCTCCGGGTTGGATGCCCACCCAAGCTCCTTAACATAATTAGGTCTTTTCATGAGGATATGAAGGACAACGTAGTTTTCGATGGCCTGGTGTCAGATCCCTTCGACATCGGAAGCGGCGTGAAGCAGGGCTGTATCCTTGCACCAACCTTGTTTGGGATCTTCTTTGCTACCATGCTGAAGTATGCTTTTGGAACTTCAACAGAGGGTATCTATCTCTGGACCAGATCAGATGGAAAACTCTTCAACCTCTCTAGATTGAGAGCAAAGTCTAAGGTACAGGAGAAGTGTTTACGAGATCCCCTCTTCGCTGATGATGCCGCCATTACTGCTCACTCTGCTGAAGATCTCCAACAACTCATGGACCATTTTAGTAAAGCTTGCAAAGATTTTGGGCTAGAAATCAGCCTGAAAAAAACACAAATAATGGGCCAGAATGTGGACTCTCCTCCTCGCATTACAATTTCTGCAAAAGATCTGGAAGTTGTCCATGACTTTGTGTATCTTGGCTCAACTATCTCAGATACACTCTCACTAGAGTCTGAGCTGAATAAACGTATAGGTAAAGCAGCAACTATGTTTTCCAGACTAACAAAGAGAGTATGGCTCAATAAGAAGCTGACAGAACATACAAAGATACAGGTCTATAAAGCTTGCGTACTGAGCACACTTTTGTATTGCAGCGAGTCTTGGACCATCCATGCTCAACAGGAAAGAAAGCTTAATACCTTCCATATGCGCTGTCTTAGGCGAATATTCAACATTACCTGGCACGACAAAGTTCCAAATAGCATAGTCCTGAATTGAGCTGGAATCCCTAGCATGTACACTTTATTGAAACAGCTACGCCTACGCTGGCTTGGACACGTTGTGAGAATGGATGACGGTCGGATCCCAAAAGATCTTCTATATGGAGAACTAATGAAGGGAAAGCGCCCCAGAGGGAGACCACAGCTGCGGTATAAGGATATCTGTAAGAGGGACCTGAAGGCCTTGGGAATGGACCTCAACAGTTGGGAAACCCTAACCTCCGATCGCACTGTCTGGAGGCAAGAGATACAGCATGGTCTATATAAATTTGAAGAGGCATTTGTCCAACAGACAGAGGAAAAGAGGCAGGCAGGGAAAGAACGAAACTCGAGGACCAGGCAGGAAACAGAATACATCTGCCCCCAGTGCGGTAGAGACTGCCATTCCCGAATTGGTCTATTTAGTCACACTAGGTGCTGTTTTTAGGATCTCTACTCCAGGCATGATACCATAGTCTTTCGAGACTGAAGGATGCAAATGATGATGATGATATGTATGTGGATAAATAGTTTTTTGTCCGGACGTAGTCAGAGGGTTAGAGTAGGTCAATGTACATCTACAGATCTGAGTCTTAGTACTGGCTCTCCACAGGGCTGTGTGCTGAGTCCACTGCTCTTTACTCTTTATACTTATGATTGTATTCCCGCCTATCATAACAACATTATAGTTAAGTTTGCGGATGACACCACGGTAGTGGGGCTTATCTCAGCAGGAGATGAGTCTGCATATAGGGATGAGGTGGAGCGGTTGATTGAGTGGTGCAGAGAGAATAACTTGCTTCTGAACACATTAAAAATTAAGGAGCTCATAATAGATTACAGGAAGAAGAAAACAGATCTTCAACCACTATTCATCAGTGGGGACTGTGTAGAAAGGGTGACCGACTTCCGTTTGTTGGGAGTCCATATTGAGGAGAATTTAACCTGGAGTGTAAACACCTCTGAGCTGCTGAAAAAGGCCCAACAGAGGCTGTACTTTCTGAGAGTGCTCAGAAAGAATAACATCACTCAGAGACTATTGGTGTCTTTTTTATCATTGTGTAGTAGAAAGTGTACTGACGTACTGCATATATGTGTGGTATGCCAGTTGCACGGTGGCTCAGAGGAAATTGCTCCAGCGGGTTATCAATATGGCACAGAAGATCATTGGATGCCCACTCCTCACATTCGAGGAATTACACAGTTCCCGCTGTCTTAAGAAAGCTCAGAATATTGTAGGAGATGTTTCTCATCCTGGATACTCTCTGTTTGTACCATTACCATCAGGCAGAAGGTATAGATCTATTAGAACAAGGACAGAAAGTTTCAGAAATAGTTTTTACCCAATAGTAGTAACCATGCTAAATTCTGTTAAAAATTAAGTTGACGGGTAATATTAGTGTTGAATGTGTTACACATATATTGTATGGGGGATTGTGTATGGCTGTTGTTGTTTTTTAAATTGTAGTTTTAATGGATTGGGTATGAATGTTGCCAGGTGAAAGAGTGTAGGGCTGTGTGTGTGTGTTTGGTTTTTATGTCAGTTTTAAATGAGTGTAAGTGATGTTCGGCATGTGAATGTTGGAGTATGTGTATAGATGGTTTGTTCTTAAATTGTAGATTTTACGTCTTGGATTTTTATGCTGGGTTGTGTGAATGACTGACTGGATGGCACTTTTAATCTCGTTGTATTTATACAATGACAATAAATTGCATTCCAATTCCAATTTGAGTGCCTTTTGCGTGCAATCCAGCAGGATTGTTTTTTTGCTGGTGGATGATTCTACTTCCAGCAGAATCTGAAGGGAATAGCCTCCTTCCTTTCTACATTCTTTCCCCAAGCACCCTAATAAACATGTCCCTGAGAACTGAAAACTCTTCAGGGCAGCTTTTTTTAGATCCCTAGTGGAAGGTAGAGGAAACTTCTGACAGCTTTAGGAATTTTCCAAATTTTAGATCACATCTCCCCAAAGAATCAGGTCATTAGGGCCAATAGGGCTACTACACCATTGGCCTCTTACCTGTTATACTACACTGGTTATTTTTCACATCAGCTGCTAATGCTTCTTGACACCCTTTCTAAACTTCAAAATTTGTGTTAACATAGAATGCAGAAAATAGGGGAAAGTATTGTGATGGGTTTCCAGATAATTTGAACAACCCTTCAGGGATCCCTGGCAGAGGATGTATCTTGATCCCAAAGGTTGCTGGCAATTTATAACCCCTGATTGTAACATTTATTTCAGAGTTGACCTATCAGGAAGGGATCCTTCAGATGACATAAAAGACAATTGATAGCTGGTGACCTTTTCAATGAAAGCCAGGCCGGGCTAAGAATGCATAGGTGGCAGGCAGAGATTAATTTGTCTTTTCTTCCCCTTAAGGAATGTGTTGATTGTGTCTGGAATAAGAACAATAGAAGCAAGCTTAATCTGTTGGTCTCCCCGCCCCCAGACAGCCTGCATTGAAACTGAGATTAAAAGGATAAAGGACTTCCTTGCACAAGTCAGGGAAATCAAATGGAAAGACAGCTTTCATTAACTACACAAGAGAAGACCCAAATCTGTAGGCTTGCCAGTGCTGTGAACCCATATACTGTATAGGCTCAGCCTCTGTGCATGTACAGTATAAAGCATGGGTGGGGAATCTTTTCAACCAGAAGAAGTCCACTCAAACAGTTGAAATCTGGTGAGCCAACTCCTCCATAAATTCCACTGACTCAATGGGCCTACTCTAGTTGTAACTTGTTACTCTAAGTAGTGTGATTGGACATTGAGAAATTGAGGTCAATCATTTCAAGGAAAGACTTAAATCCTACTTCATATGGATAATTAGTACTTCTCTGGTCAGCAAGGAATAAGCTACAGAAACATTTTAATCAAGTTTTAGAGAGACAGCAGCATTAGCTCACTAATAATAATAATAATAATAATAATAATAATAATAATAATAAATACAGCAATTAGTCTTTAATATGCCATAATGTCTGTCTGTCTGTCTGTCTGTCTGTCTCTCTCTCTCTCTCTCTCTCTCTCTCTCTCTGTGTGTGTGTGTGTGCCTGACATTCTGGGGAAAATTAAGTCTGACATCATCAGACAGCTTAACAGGGCTGTTTGTGGAGGTAGAAAAGGAACTGGTTTAAGAGCCATACAGAAACAAACATTTGACATACACATAATTTTAAAGAGGGTCAGAATGATCCTTTAGAATGTCTAATAAAAATCAAGATGCAGATCAGTAAAAGCCAAGAATCTGACCTCATAAAGGTTATGAAGGCAGAACTATGCATAAGGTATAAACATTTCTGAAAAACAGGAAAATAAGCTAATAATGAGCTTGCCATTCGCAACATTACAAAAGTACAGTCAACAGAATCATACATCCTATAAATGCTGAGTTCATACCAGCAATGACACAAATAGACAGTCTGCATTAATCTGAAATTAATATCATTTCAGATTTTGCTAGGATTTTGTCCTGCACTGTTGGAACCTCACTTGTTCCTCTCCTACCTGGCCAAAAAGTCTGTTCCCACCCAGATTTACGAAAAGTAGGTTTCACTGAATAAAATCTTTGCCCAAAGGACAGCAGAAGTAGCAACCTGGGTTGTCTTCTGCTCTCTTCTCTTATGGGTGAAAAGATCTACAAGAAGTTGGTTCTACTCAAGGAACTCTTTGATTCACCTTATAAAATGCTTCCTCAAAAAGTTTAAGGCGGAAATGGTGGCCTGAAAAGCAGCTGCCCATTTTTTCCCCACAGAGGGGGGAAAATAACTAGCCATGGTAGTTATTTTTATCAAACACAAAATTGGAATGTAAACATTGTGGCATCTTTAAGACTAACAAATTGATTTCATTGAGAATAAGGAGAGTTTAAGGATGACAAGTGATAAGAGGGGATCTAGTGGTGAGCTGCAAAAAAAAAGGCTCTGTAAAAAAATGGAATTTCGACAGATGCAACAATATTCCCTCTTCTATGGAATGTCAAGAGGTGTGGGAATTATTCCAACCCCCTCCCCAAAAGAAAAGTTTTCTGGAGGGCTTTCCCTTCACTTCTAACCTCCCTACAAGAGAAACCGCATAAGCCTTTGTTAATGTGCACTGTGGTTTTGTGAACAATTTACACAGAAGTAAGCCCTATTCAATTAAATAGAAGTTATTCCTCCCGCAGATTCCTGTTACACACACCTATCCGCATGTTATCATAAATGTGACTGTAAACACATCGGCTGGACTGCCTTTACTAAATGCTGACTGTGCCTTGCAGCCCAATCCTCTACAGTCACATATACAGTAATGGTATGAAGGAGGTTCGTTTGTTTGACGCTTCTCAGCCATTATTGTGCATCTGAAGAAATCTGAAAACAGTTACTTGCAACACCCAGCGGTGTCACTCGACCAAAATAAAAACAATCAAGCATTTTACCCGCCAGCCAAGGGCTTTCTTTCTCTTGCCCCGGATGGACCCCCACGAAAAGTTGGCGGGCCTCGTTTGCCACGGGGCAGATCAGCAACAGGTCTGCAGTCCGGGATGCGATGCCAGGAGCAGCAGCCCATATGCAGCGGAAGGCACGGAACGTCAGACTGGCCTTCTCAAGACCGGCGGTTCAAGTCCTCCCTCGGACTAAAAACGCCCCCTAAATATCTCGCATACCTCAGAAACCCAAAGAGGTTTTCTTCAAGTCGCGATCGACTTGCCGGAAGGTAACGCTCTGTTCTTTTCTTGCTCAAGCCTTCTCACTCCCGCTTGCTAGTCCCGGAACCCAATGCAAACCTTACATATGGTTGGGTTCCTGCGGAGCCTGCACGCACCCAGAGCCTGAACCTTTTGCAGGGGAAACGCGCGTCAGCTGCCCAGAATAAGCAAAAGCGAGTAAATTAATTTGAGGGCCGAAAGGCAAGGCTTTCCACCCCCCCCCCTCCCACCCCTGTGCAACGTTGAAGTCTCCCCCACCCCACCCCCACCCCCGTTCCCTGCCCATCCCAAACAGCTGGCCACTTCCCTGCGCCGACTGACCCCCTTCTCCCTCTCCGTCCCTCCCGCCACCTTGGAAACAAGGCGCCGACTTGCAGCCCGAGACGGGAGCACAAAGCTGGGCGAGGAGGGAGGCGGAGGAGGAGGCCTGTTGCCATACTCACCGCGCCCGTCCTCCAGCCGCGGGCCCTGGCTGCTGTGCTGTGCTGTGGGTCGTGGAGGCCGCAGAAGAAGAGCCAGGCACTGGGCGCCGCCAGCCAGCCAGCCAGCCAGCCAGCCACCGCCGCCGCTTCCTTCCTTCCTTCCTTCGCCGTGGTGTTTTGATTCGATTGACCACGTCAGACCTGAGCGAGACCCGGATCTGCCGGCTCCCGGAAAGGGGACGAGCTTTCTGGGCGTCCGCCCTCCCTCCCTCCTCCCGCCGTCCCCTCGTCAGTCTCCCCCTAAGTTCAGGGCGGGCGGGGCGGGGCGCGGCAGGCGGCGGGAGTGCCGTCCCTTCCCGACCCCCAGCGGGGGGCCGCCGTGGCAGGAAAGCGGGGGCCGGCCTTGGGAGAGGGGGGACCCCGGCGGGCGGGCGGGCGGGTGGAAGAAGGTCGCTCCTCTGCCGGCCGATATTGGTTCAGGGATTGGAAGTCGCTGCGCCTGGCACCGCAAAGCATCGCCCCTGGACAAGTACACTTCCTTCTCTCATCAGTAGGGATTGGGGCCACAGCCTTTTTGTGACCGACTCTTCGTGACCCCATGTCCATGGAGTTTTCTTGGCAGGAAGACTGGAGTGGTTTGCCAGTTCCTACTCCAGGCGCCTAGTGGTCTCCCATCCAGGTACAGTATTAACCAGGGCTGACACGAAATCAGGAGAGATCAGATGTGCTTAGGACATCTAAGCAGACACCACACCCTTTCTTACCGGGGCCTTAAGATTCGCTTTTTTCCCCTTTTCTTTTCTTTTCTTTTCTTTTCTTTTCTTTTCTTTTCTTTTCTTTTCTTTTCTTTTCTTACGGGACCTGGAACTCCAGTTCTGATCTTCAGAATAAAGAGCCCATATCTCTTGCATTCTGGGGTTATGTTGCTTATTTCTTTCAGTAACAACATTCTCCCCCTTTGTTTTGTTTTGTGTGTGACACCAATCCTGGCAAAGACCTGAGAGGAGAGTGGCTGTTATCACAGAACAACAAAAAGAAAAGTCCCCGCTTCATGTGTTGGTTTTTTCAACATAATAGGAGGAACTGAAAGCTCAAGAGACTTAAAATTGTAACCAGTTACTTCTGGGTCCTTGGAGTAATACTGTACAGTAATTCCAAATGTTTCCTTTAAAGGTAGTTTTCCAGGCTCTGGCTATACTGTACTGTATATTGTTTCCTTAAAGATGTTGAAGAGCCATTATTTTATCAATAGAGGTAGTTCATCCATAGATGCAAATCATACCTATTTCATATAATTCTATTATAATTGTTGTAGCCATATATATGGGGTTTAAACATAACTACTTTAAACTATCAGACATACTGTGCCTTCCTGAGTTAGTAGTCTTTCTTACTGGTGGATGCCAATCATCTGCCATCAAATAAGTCTATAATGAGCAGTATGGGGATGGGATAGGTGCTGTCCACCACCACCCACAACAGCACCTCCTGGTAAGCCCACATGCTAACAGGTGAGGTTTCTGCAACAGCAACACCAGGATTAAAGGGATAATTTAGTTGCTTGGGGAGAAGTTCCGAAAGGCAACACATTCTGGTCCCATTGAATGATAAGGGAACTGTGAGCTGCTACGCAGTAGAAGTTGGGAGTTTGTCTATAATATTAGTGAAATCTATTTTAAGCTGCATTGGGGATAATTCAGTTGAAAGACACACTAAATATAGCTAAGTAAAAAACATCTGCTGAATTCTGAATTTTTATTCTATTATCTTAAAATGAACCTTGCTTTTGCTCAGGACTTTCTTGAATTTTGCTTTGACGACTCCAGTATTTTTGGGAATCTGGGTAGACTTCACATTGGATTTGGTTCCTGCCTTGTGCTAAGTAGGATTCTCTGTAGGTATTAATAAGCAATCATAAATAACAAGTTATTCCATCAACCTAATGTGTGATAAGTTAGCTGGTGTGTTTATATTTTAAATCTGTCTCATAGACTAGAGCAGTGATGGAGAACCTATGGCACGGATGCCAAAGGTGGCACTCGGAGCCCTTTCTGTGGGCACCCATCATCGCCCCTTCATAGCCACCTGTATGCAGGTTAAATTACGATATTGGCACTTTCCAAAAAAAAAATGTGGGTTTTGAATTGCAGTTTGGGCACTCGGTCTCTAAAAGGTTTGCCATCACTGGACTAGAGTATGAAGGAGAACTTCCATTCATGCTGAAGTGCTAGAACAGTATTGGCGAACCTGTGGCACTCGGAGCCCTTTCTGTGGGCAACTGACATCACTCCTTCACAGCCACCTGTATTCGGGTTAAATTGCTGTATTGGCACTTTGCGAAAAATTTGTGGGTTTCGAATGGCAATTTGGGCATTCTGTCTCTAAAAGGTTTGCCATCATTGTGTAATAGAATAACATATTCTTGATACATCACCAAGTACTTGTGGACTTACAGTATGTACAAGTCAAGTGGCCAGATATTTTAGATTGTCTATCAATAGTGGCCAGTTCAGGGAGATGGGCAAGATTATGATTTGAAAATAACAACTCTCTTATTCAAAACAATGTAGCATTTGAATATATTTTGTTTTTCAGTAAAAAAATAACAGAGTTATGCCTGAATCATAATCCAATTTTTTAAAAAAGGTACTACTGGCCATTACAACAGCCATTAGATCACATTGTGTACATGGGTTGTTCCCTTCAGGTAGATCAGAATATGAAAGCCAGGGCTGTTCCTGAGGTTCTTATACAGTCATACTGTTCTGCCAATTTGGGTTTCAGAAAAATTTGTTGACTTTCAACCCTAAGTTGGGGCCAGGGTAAAAAAATATGACTTTTGAAAAACACACACTTATTGAGATCCCAAAATAGTGTTATTTCCCGCTGTCAAATATCAAGCAGAGGGAGGACTTTTCTACAATGGTGTACCATTAAGGAATTCTCTCCCCAAGAAAACTCATATGGCACCATCAGTATGAGGCAAAGTCACTCTCTTAATTCTTTTTCTAAACACTTTGTGCAGCTACAGCTATACCTTTTTTGTGATTTTAACATATTTCAGATGCGCATCCGATCTCGCCCGATTTCAGAAGTTAAGCAGGGTCGGCCCTGCTTAGTACTTGGATGGGAGACCACCAGAGAATTCCAGGTGCTGTAGGTGCCTGGAGTAGGAACTGGCAAGCCACTTCAGTATTCCTGCCAAGAAAACTCCATGGACGTGGGGTCACAAAGAGTCGGTCATGACTGTAATGACACAACACACACACACACACACACACACACACATTTGCACTATGGATGTGAATTTTAGTAAGCTGCCTTATGCTTTCTTTTAAAGGAAATATGGACCATATGTTTCCTAAGTAAATAAATGTTTGTGTATTTGCCTAAAGCTTCTGTAACAATTTCTGACTGGAGTGGGGAAATGCACAAGTATCTGTTTATTTGAGTCCTCAGGCTGTGTTGACATTGTAAACTCAAAAGCCTAAAACCTGTTTAGTGCTTGGGAATCATTCAGATTATGTCACTGTTCACTTACTTTTTTAGCTTTATGCTTGGAAACCAATGCAGGGAATCCCACTGTTTCATCTAATCATCAAAATAAAGCTTTATTTCAGCTTGACTGCTTTGAATGTCCTTTAGTGGTCTCTTGAATTTCACATATAGTATACCATCCTGCAGAGGGCATTAATAACTATGACAGACACTTCAGTTATGTAGGTAAGCAGCCTGTTTTGCTCAATGCTTGGAACTAAGGCCTTCCAAATGGAAATAGGGGAAGAATGGAATAGTCACAATTGAGATGCATCCACCTTCTTCAAGGCACCTACTAGGCAGCAGCAGTAGCTGAAGTTGACACTGGTGGAGGAGACAACAGCCGGGGTTTTTGTTAGTACTGTGGAAAAGGTGGTAACAGTAAACCATTATTGAGCTTTCCTTACCATGAGAACCTTGAGACACTAGAAAAGGAAACATGAGATAGAGCTGGAAGATGAGTTCAGTTCAGTGGAGAAAAATATGCAGCCTGTGACTGCATTTCTTATAAAAATAATCTGAAATGTTATCCAGTATTTACCAAGATTTGGAAGTATGGCATCCTTCACAAAATTTATTCTCCAGAAGGAAAACATCTGCTAGCTGCATGGGGTTTGTGGCAAGGAGATCTGGGAGCAGCAGCTTCGAGTGGTTAAGTGAAGAAACCAAATAGAAAGAAAGTTGATTCTTTTATCTATTTTTACCTATTTCTCCTTTTTGCCTTTTTGTTCTTTTTCCTCCCCCGCCTCTTTTTCCCCCCTTTCCCCTTTTTCTTTTTCCCTCTCTCCCTTTTTTGTCAGGAGGGAAAATGGGTAGGAGAGTGATGTGAATATTATAGAATTTAATAGAATTGATAAATGTTCGGGGGGGGGGAAAGAATGAAAATTAGTTAAGATTATGTGGTTGTGGGGGACCTAGCTGTGACTCTAGTTGCTCTAGTCCCCCTCCTCTTTAGATCTGCGCTGGAGTATAGTGCAGTGTGGGCAAATGAGGGGGAGGTTAGATGGTTAATTGTAGGATGGTTGGGTATGGTTAGAGATGGGTTTGGGTTAGTTTATATTAACATTTTAATGTGTGTTTTTTTTGTTATGTGTAACACTACAGGACCAAAATAAATATGGGATTTAAAGGGGGCATGGGGAAAAATATAAAAGTAGCTACTTTAAATGGGAAAGACCTACGTAGGATTGGTTATAAAGAGAAAAATAGAAGCTCTACTGAAGAAGAGTAAAGTGGACATTATTTTCCTTCAAGACACTCATCAGTTCAGAGACGGGATCAATGAACTTAAACTACAGAACATTAATATTTAGGGTATGGGACTTCAAAATCTAAAGGAGTTGCAATTTTAATTTCTAAGTATTGTGAATTTGTAGTAAAGGAAGTAGTAAAGGATGACAATGTTAGATATTTAATAATGCAGGGTTTATTGGAGGAAGAAGACTATACCCTAGTAAATGTTTATGCACCTAATGTACAGCAAGGAGTTTTTTATTATTCTGCCCTAAAAGAATTGAAAAAGGTGAAAAAAGGGTATGTTATTATGGCAGGAGATTTTAATATGGTTTTGGATAAAGTGAAAGACACATCTGTTATTTAAAAAAATGATTTGACTAATAAAATTTTGAATAAATTTATTTATTTATTTTATTTTAGAGAAATTTTTACCCTGCCTTTCTCCTTGGAAAAAACACCAAGAAGGCTTACGGTAATGAGGGATAATATACAGTCTAGTACAATTAAGACATATTCAGGCATTGAGAACAGGGAATTGAGGGACATCTTACAGCATTAAAGTTACAAGAAAACATGCACATTTAAAAAGAGAGTAAAATTCCATGTAAAAGTTGAGTGATGGAAATTAACATTGAAAACAGTGTCAATGTAAACACAAAAAGTTATAAGTAGTTATAAACACAAAACCTATGTGATCCTATCAATTCATATAAAAGGCAAATAATAGGTAGTTCATTATTCAGGGAAAGCTTGCCTGAAGAGAAAGGTCTTTGCCTGTTTACTAAACTAAATTCAACATGAACCACATGAACTGTGGACTGGAACCAGAGATATTAGTAGGGAAAATGCAAAAAGACAATTCCTGGAGTAAAAATAAAATAAAAAATCTAGATGGATGATGGAAGAAACACTTAAAATTGTAAAGGATAAATGGGAACCAAAAGTAAAAGGTGACAGAAATAGGATCAGAACCCTGAATCTAGTTTTTCAGTTATGATCATATCCAAGAGAACTACAGTGGACCCTTGTATAACAAACAGTTTGTATAACATAAAATCTGTACAACATAAAAAATTCCAGAGATAGGGGAAATTTGCTTAACAGAATTGCCTATGGGACGAAGCCATACAACATAAAAATGGTTGCGATTAGGGATTGCTCTATTTTCAATGCATTCCTATGGGAACTTTGTATAAAGGAAAATTTGCTTAACATAATTTCATTTGGAATGAATTAATTCCTTTATACAAGGTACCACTGTATTATAATAATCGCTGAAAGAAATAGAGAACAACAAAAGGGGGAAAACTAGATGTATTCCAGAAGATCCAAGAGATCAAGAAGATATCTGAGCCTAGACTGAAGAAACACCAATAGGGATGCACACTATCTGATCAAAAGAAAATAAATACAAGGTGGAAACCTATACTGAAGACCATGCAGAAGATAAAAAAGGATGGCAGATTATTTTGAAGAGGAATTCTGTCATGAAGAAACTAAAGTTCAAGAAAGTGAAGTGAAAGCACTGAAAGCTTTCTAAAAGCACTAGGAAAAAATAAATCACAAGTAGATGAGATACCAATAAAAGTTTTTCAAAACCCAGAGACTGAATATGCCAAAATCTTAACAAAAATATGTCAACAAATATGGGAAAATGAACAGTGGCTCACAGACTGACAATGTTCAATATTAATTCCAATCTCCAATAAAATACATGCTAAGGGGTGAAGTAGTTACAGGACGATTGCTTTAATTTCTTGTGCAACCAGAACCAAAAGGACTGAAAAATGATTTCTGATGATGCATGGGGGAAGATGAGCCCTGTGCAGAGAGAGAGGCAAAGTAGTTTCTATATGCACAGGTGTACTCCTTAGAGAGGGACACTTGCTTTGTCCTAGGAGAAAGACAAACATATTGGCCCTAGAACAAATCAAGCCTGAACTATCTCTGTAAGCAAAAATGTTGAAACTGACTCTGATGTGCCTACTTTGGGCAGGGTTATTTGGAAATGAATACTGCTGGGAAAGGTTGAAGGCAGCAGAAAAATAGAAGCCCAGATATGAGATCGACTGACTCCCTAAAGCAGGGGTGTCCAAACTTTTTGCAAGGAGTGGCAGATTTGGTGAGACGAAAATGTGTGGGGGCCAAACAATTAGCAGCATTTGGCCCCCAGGCCGGACTTTGGACAAGTCTCTATAACATGCAAGGAGGCGGGGAGGATGCTGCAGCAACGCAGCCGGGGGTGGGTAGGCTGGGCAAGTGACTGGGGGATGGATAGAGGCAGGGAGGGCAGGCAAAGTGTAAAACTTCAAGCTGATGTTTCCATCTGGTATGGGGAGGGGCCAGCTGGCGGGGATTCATGACAGGCTGAGCTTGTGGGGAGAAGAGGTTGCGGGCCGCTTGAAATTTGAAAATGGGCCGCATTTGGCCCCTGGGCCTAACTTTGGACATGCTTGCCCTAAAGCAGGCATGTCCAAACTTTGGCCCTTCTGATGTTTTGGACCACAACTCCCAGAATTCTAAGCTTAAATTGCCAATGACAAAGGACTGTGAGAGTTGTGGTCCAAAACATCTGGAGGGCCGAAGTTTGGACATGCCTGCCCTAAAGAAACCACATACAGTACTGTACTTGAGTTTAAAAGAGGCAAGCAGGGCTGTTGAGAGCAGGATATTTTGGAGATATCTCATGCAATAGGTTGCCTAATTTGGAGGTGACCTCATGTCATGTAACAACAAACACTAATTTAAAACTTATAATCATCACCCTCAACAGAACATAGCATTTTGAAATGAATGCCCGAGAGTATTATGTGAGAAAGATGTGGTGATAGGGAATTAATTTACATGTACTTCGGTGTGTAACTTTTGTTTTCAACACAAAACAGTCTTTAATGTGAGACAATCTTAAAGGACTAATGGAATAGCACAGTGCATGCCTGTAATCATATGCTGTTACAGTATGTGTTTGGATCCATTCATATAAATAGGACTAAATATGCATAATTTATGCATGTGGGACTGCAGCCCTAGTGTATGAGAACTAAATATAGTTTTGGCACTCATCCTTACAACTCAAGGCTGTCTTATGCTAAAAGGAAAATTAGGACAATGAAAAATATGTTAAAGACATAGTACATGAAATGGCAGACTTCCCTTTGTCTGTATTCTTGCTAATGTTGTCTCACGAAATATTTGCTTATCTTTTGTCACTGCTGGCCAATGTTCAAACATCTAAGTACTGTATTTGAGAATTATTCTGAATGCAAACTGCCCAACTGGCAGATAAGGTGAAGTATATTTACATCAAAACATGGGACTGGAATAGCCACTTGTACTATTCCTAAAACTATGTGGATATAGTTCACGAGGTCACTTGAGGACTCAACTGGATGTGTGTGACAATCACATTTGTTTACCAAAAGGATGAGGTCTACCTCTTACACAAAAAGGAAGACAGGAACAAACCATAATATTTTGCCCCCCTTCCTTTCTGTTTTGCCTTGGTTTTAATCTATTCCTTTTCTTTCCTGTTTCCTTTATTTAAAGATAGAACTGTATTGTGACTAATCATATATACAGAGAGATCATGGCAAAATTCCATGACAAATGCCCTCATCCAGCAGACAAGGTCTATGTATGTACTCATGCATCAGTTGTTGACACCAGTTTGAACACAATTCCTCCGTCAAATTTATAATGCTTGGTGAAGCCTTACTGAACATAATGAATGAAGATGAAGTCCTTAGAGTGAATCCAAACATCAAAGCAAGATGTAAATGTGGTTTTAATATTTCATTTAAAATACTTAATTGATTATTGCATCCTTATTGCTGATGGAATGCTTTAAAACTTCTGCTTTGAGACAGCTCAATACAGTCCAGTATATGCCTACTTACAAACACCACTTGTGCCCAAAAGTATGCTGTATCCAAGGATTGTAGTTATTTTAACATTTGAGATAGAAAACCCTATAAGAGCCTGCCTCTATGAATACATGCCCAACAATAAAACATGCAGCAATTATTTGCTGCTGTTCCCCATCGCACACCTTTCTTTGTTCTGTTCCTTAGATCATTTTTCAATTTTTTTTTCATTTTTGGGGTAATTTTAATGAATTATTATAATTCTTACGGTTGTGTTTTATATCACATCCCTATTATATAGCTGCAAAAATGCTATCGAATAACAAAACAAGATGTTTTCTTAACATTTTTCCAGGATAACTCCTAAACATTTCAGGAACACTTGCAAAAGGAATGGGAAAACATGTTGCCTTCCAGATGTTGTCTGCTACAACTCATATCATCCCCAACCAGCACATCCAATTATGGATGGTGGGAGTTGTAGTTCTATAAGAACCGAAAGCCTGCAAGTTCTCCATCCCTAAAGTTCAGGACAAAATCTCTATCGTCAACACCCACCACCAGGACCCCACTTAGGCCTTTATTTTTGCCAACCACATACAATACTTGACACCACTATGGGAAACATATGACATCCTTTATCTCTGCAGGGGTTCCACACTTGAGGTCTCTCTGAGGACATTTTGGAAAATGTCCCAGATCCTTCCTCCACGTCCTTTGTTTTTTCAGGCCTCCATCTGCCTAAAGCTTCCAAGTTCAACTAGCAGCGTTTGAAACAGACCCCAAGAGAAAGGATAATACTGTACTGTAAACGTCCTTTTATATCGAGTGCGAAGGGCTGGGCAAGAGGCGATGAAGGAACTAAAATGGAGGGTGGCGTGGACTCCCATCATCTGCGACTCAAATGTTCAGCGGAAGGGAGCGAGGGCTGAGTTTAGGTGAAGGGGCCTGCGTGACACATCATCCTGCGGGCACACAATTTCATCACAAGAGGCTGGACTCCCGCTTGCTGCTGCTGTTGCTCCTCCACCCAGCCCCGTCAACGGGGTCTGTTCACACCCACGCCTGAGTGGGCGAACACGGGATATACTCAGCCAACACGTGAAGAAGGCTATCAGGAAAAGGAAGGCGGCTGAGGCCCTCGACTCGCCCTGGGAGGGAACTGAGGGGGGGGGTCCCGAGGGTCCCTCCTTGCCGTCGCCCGCCCCGCGCCTTCCCTCTCTTCGGCGCTTGGGACGGGCCTGCCCTTAAACGCCGGCCACCGAAGGAGAGCGAGAGCGAACGAGCGAACGAGACAATAAAGTACCTCAGCTCCATTTCCCGCCTCTTCCCCCCCCCCCCCGCCGGCGCCCACCCGCCAACCCACGCTCCTTCTCTGACGGAGAGGAAGGGGCAGGCCCTGAGTTGCCGCAACGCGCATGCTCGGCGCGGGCGCCATTTTGGAAGGGCCGGAGATTAACCCGCGGGAGGAGCAGTGGCGGCGGCGGCGGCGGCGGGTGGAGGAGGAGGAGGAGGAGGAGCTCGGCCCGGCTCGGAGGCGGCGGTGGTCGTCGTCGTCGCGGCCTGGGGTTGGGCGGGTCGCCGGAGCCCCCCGTGGAGATGGCTAACATCGCAGTGCAGAGGATTAAGCGGGAGTTCAAGGAGGTGCTGAAGAGCGAAGAGGTGAGGCTGCCTCCCCTCCTGGGTTACCACGGTGGGGTTATGGCCGGGCGGGGGGGGGGTTGTCTCTGCATCCCTGTCGGTGCTCTTCCTCTCTTGGCCATATCTTATTAAATCGTTTATGATCGATTTTTTTTTGGCGGGGGTGGGAGGTGGGAGTTCCTATTGTCCTAAGTTCCCGGGCAGTGCTTGTTTTCAGCAGCGTAAGGAAAAGGAGGGGAGAGGCTCTCGCGGGGACCCACCCGATCTGAGCGAAAGAGGAGGAGAGAGATGGCAAAATGAAGGAAGAGAGGTGAAGAAATAAATGCCTGAGAGGGAAAAGGCCGCCCTGCTAAGAAAAAAGGGGCAGCTTTCCGTTTGATCGGCTCTGCTGTTCCTCTGCGTAGGCCCGCTGAAGAAAAGTAGGCCACAATCACAGGTGTGGTAACACAACTATCCTGTGGGAATGTGGCCTCCTCTGCCACCGTTCACAAGTTGTGCTATTTTCCCTTTAAATGCCAGCGCATCCTCTACAGCTCCTTACGGAGAGAAAAGGCTTCCTTACTTTGTCCCAAATGTAGGCCTTACAGGTAAGCACTGATAGATACACTCCCATAGGTATCTTTCAGTCCCACCTCCCTTTTCCCAGGGACTGGGTTGGGTCCTTTTCTCTGGAACTTTTTTCTGACCATCATAATAAACAGAGATCTCTGTTATTGCTAATTTGCTGCTTTGCTTTCTTATTGGCCTAAGTTTGTTCTGTGTCTCTTGTACTACTGGGCAACAAAATACCATCTTTACAGTGGATATGATGGTCAGAGAAAAGTTCTAGTTCATATTAAATAGCAAGCATTACTATGTGTGGAAGAGTTCTGGTGCTTACAGTAGCATAAGAGGACGGGAACTCATAGGGAAATTAGTTGATTTGGGGGGGAAACACTTCATAGAAGACATGCTAAAAGTCATTTCAGGTGTTGATACATTTAAGTCATAAGAACATAAGAACATAAGAAGAGCCATGCTGGATCAGGCCAAAGGCCCATCTAGTCCAGCTTCCTGTATCTCACAGCGGCCCCACCAGGTGCGTTTGGGAGTGCATGAGACTAGATATCTGTCTCCTGATACCACTCCCCTGCATCTGGCCCTTGAAGTAACCCGGTTTAAAGCCTGGAGACTCCACATCTCCATCATGGTTTGTAACCTGTGATGGACTTTTCCTCCAGGAATCTGTCCAATCCCCTTTTGAAGGCATCCAGGCCAGATGCCATCACCACATACTGTGGCAGGGAGTTCCATAGACTTACAACGCGCTGGGTGAAAAAAT
>JAHTLZ010000030.1:4302998-4339723 GCA_023846285.1 Phrynocephalus versicolor | reverse complement strand
ACATATTGAAAAGAATTGTTTTGATAATAATGAATATGATTGTGTGTACATTATCTCGTTACACATTTGCCGTATACTCAAAGACCTCTTGCTAATACCAGTGCTGTGAAGAATGTGTTCATATAATATTGGTGTTTTTATACTCACTTACTATACTTATGCCTTTCAATATAGATTTAAAATATTTGTAAAGTACAGTATTCAGCTTACCTTTTAACATATACACATGCTTAGCTCACTCTGAAATCATGGAATGTGTTCTTAGTTTTTCCTCTGTCATAACTACCTATCTTGACAGATAATCAAGCAGTGTTTTACAGATATTTAATATATTCCTACATATTATCATCCTTAGGCAGGAAACCATGTCTAAAGTGTTTCCTATTTCTACCTAGTGTGTCTATGTTTGTGGTACAGGTATAGTGCCCCCAGCATTCTGTTTACGCTGTCTAAGAAAAAGGCAGAGTGAAGGCAGAGTGGGAATTCAAACTCATGTCGTGTGGCTTTTCAGCTACATATTCCAGCCCATTGGCCTCCATAAATATATAGCAATATGTTTTCATACACTCTTTAGCTTCTTTCCACCATAGTACTTTGAGAGGACAGAGTAGATATTTACTGTTGAACATACAGTAGTGCCTTGTAAGATGAATTTAATTCATTCTACGAGTCAATTTGTCTTACCAAAAATGCAGTATATCATATGAGGCACGGTTTCCCATAGGAATGTATTGAAAACCAATTAATCCGTTCTGGAGGGAACGGATTAATAGGTTTTCAGTGCATTCCTATGGGAAGTCTGTCTAAACCCCCCTCAATCAAGGGACAGTGGAAGTATGTCCCCCCCCTGCGGCTGACAGAAGCTGATTTTGACAGCTCTGAGCTGTCTGTCTTGGCTGCGTGAGGGGGCAGCCAGCTTCTCTTCTCTGTGCCGAGGCTCAGGTGAAGAGGAGGAGGAAGAGGAGGCAGCTGTAGCATCCGATCCGTGCGTGCTACAGGGAAGGGAAGGCAGGATAGAAATCACCATCACCTCTTCCCTGGGACCAAGGTAAGCGGTGGCGGTGGATCATCGCCAGCGCCCCTAATCTCCAGGCTGGGTGAAGATTGATTGGTCCCTGCTCTGCCCAACAAAGTGTTGGGCAGGGGAGGGACCGATGGATCTTTGCCCAGCCTGGATGCCTTGCAAGGCAAGCGGTGGTGGCAGTCTGCTGCCGCCACCTGAATTCCAAGCCTCCTGGGCTGGGATATTGTAAAAAAATCTCTAGTCCTTTGACTGGATCCTTTTTAAAATGGATATTTGCCCAGGCCAGGGGGCTTGGAAGGCAAGCAGTGGTGGCAGATTGCCACTGCCACTTCCCTTCCAAGCCGCACGGGCTGGGCAAAGATCAGTGAGACCCTGTTTTGCCCACCAGTTTGGTGGGCAAAGCAGGGGCCCAGTGATCCTCATAAGACAAACGGAAACTGGAAGGAAACATTTGTCTTATGAGTTTTTCCTATCCCCGGAAATTGCATTCGTCTTATGAGTTTTTCATCTCAAGGGACATTTGTCTTATGAGGTATTACTGCAATTTGTATAATTTATTTATTTAAAATATTTTAACCCGTAAAAAGGACTCAAGGCAGCTTACGCCATTGAAATTCAATATTCAAAGTTTGAAAATATTTATACAAATATTAAAAAGGAATAAACAAATACCATTCTGAGAGATGATAAACATGAGCGGTACCAAAAACACAGTCAAAGCAGTTATGAATCTTCAGCCCCTTCTTTGCTGTCCTTCCACAAGTAGGCAGTAGGGCCTCCTGTGGAAGGGAGTTGCATCGTCTGGGAGCAGCAACAAAGAAGGCCCTCTCCTGTGTTCCCATCAAATGCACCTTTGAAGATGGTGGGTCCAAGAAAAAGGCCCTCTCCTAAAGATCCTAACAACTAAACAAGTTCATAATGGGAGACATGCTCTTTGAGGCAGCTCAGGCCTAGGCCATTTAGGGTCTTATCGGTTAAGACCAGCAGTTTGAATCGTGTCCAGAAACTGGCACCCCGTGGGGATGCTGTAATGGTGGGTGGGTTATGTGATCGCTGTAACCAGTCCCAGTCAGCAATTTGGCTGATACATTTTTTTACTTGCTGAAGTTTCCTGACACTTTCCACCACCAGCACATCCAGCTGGGAAGTAACTAAAGCATGATCAAATATCTCAAGAAATATGCATAGCTGGTGCACTAGTTTTCATTGTGCAAATGGTCTCCTGGCAGTGGTTGAAACATGGGCATCCAGGGCTCAGAGATGAATCCATGAGCACTCCCAAGCTGCATGCCTTTGTCTTCAGAGGGCATGTAACCCCATCCAGCACAAGATGGAACCCTATTCATAATTTGTTGAATATAGTTGAATATAGGAAATGGCTGGAAAATCAGGAGTGCAGGTTATTGGATATACTGTATACTAAACATGGATGGAATGTATAGTGATTTAGGTATGGATGTATTTTAAATGCCTTGGTTGTGTGTGTTTTACTTAGAAAAGAAGGGTCAGTCTTAATGAGTGTAGCTAGGTGTTGGGGTATATTTTCTTAAAGCACTTACAGTTTGTATGGCTGTAATTGTACAGTTACACAGATCTCATAACTTTTAAAGCCAAATTGCCATCAGAAATCTCTAAACAACTGTTGCATATTGAATAGCACAACTTGGTGTGCAGCAGGTAAATATATTAACATGAGGCAGTTTATAGCTAAAAGTTCACCTGATTGTGTAACTGCACAAGAGGATTTCAGACATTTATTATAATTTATAATAAATTTTAAATAGTTTATTATTTTCATTTGAAATACTTTTTATTTCTCCTTTCTCCTTTAAAAAGACCCGAGGTCAGCATCCACCATTAAAAGACAATATTTAAAGCTAAAAACAGTAAGTATACAACTACTAGAAGAGGTCAAATAACACACTGCAGCACCAACACTCCTTCTCATCCTCATGTGTGTGAATCTCCTCCACATGGAGTTCATTGTGACCTGAACAAAAACAATCACTTGGGGTGCAGTGGGGGGAGGGATTCTGTGTGGAAGGGGGCAACACTGTACACACACCTTAGATGGACCCTTGTACAACACAGTACATAAAAATACCCAAAACACAATTAAAGGATTAAGACACAGTTGTTTAAGAACTCCACTCATGGAGCCAGTCGTTGAGAGATATTCTCCTGTTTGTGAAAGGACAGCAGACTTGGGGCTTGCCTGGCCTCTTGTGTGAAGGGGTTCCAAAGTCTGGGAGCAGGAGGAGCAGAGAAGGCTCTCCCGTGTTCTCATCAAATGCCCTTGTGATGGTGGTGGGACTGAGACAAAGACCTCTCCTGCGAATCTTAACACCTGAGCTGGCTCATAAAGGGAGGTGTGATCCTTGAAATAGCTTGATCCCAAGCCATTTTTAAAAGTTTAAAGCACCTCCATCTGACAAGTTTGATGTAGAGATATTTAGCCACCACTAACAAATTGGAAACACTACATTGCAATATACCCAAAACAAATAGCAGGTGATAGAAGTACTCTCAGACTACCTTTATTTGTTCCACTAAGATATACAATTACCAAAGAGTGTTGCCCTAATATCTGTCCCAAACTTATGTGCTATATATGGCAGTAATGCCAAAGGTGGCACTCGGAGCCCTTTCTGTGGGCACCTAACACTGCCCCTTCACAGCCACCTGTATTCAGGTTAAATTGCTGTATTGGCACTTTGCGAAAACTTAGTGGGTTCTGAATCTCAGTTTGGGCACTCGGTCTCTAAAAGGTTCGCCACCACTGTGCTATAAGGATTCTGTGATCTGTGGTGCTGAAACCATTTGATAATTCCCAGAGCATAGGGTCACACTTGGTATCTCCAGAGGAGAGATGGATCACTGTTAAGTACTAGAAGACATATTTCATGTTTAAAAGGCCTTGTGTTTAATCCCTGGCATCATTAGATGGATTTTGAAAGGACTTCTGTCTGAAATTCTGGAGAATATAATGAGTGGCATGAATCCCGTAATAGCAATAAGAGGAATAATAAGGTGGTAATCAGACGTGATTTAGTGTTTTCTTCTGTGAGTATCCTGAGACAATGAAACTGGCCCAGGGCCACACAGGTTGGCTCTTCTGGGAAGCTCAGTAGAGAATTGAATCCCAAAGTCTAGCTCCACAACTAGATACTTACCATTAATTCAATGAACTATCCAGCCAGCTATCCATCTCTCTCTCTCTCTCTCTCTCTCTCTCTCTCTCTCTCTCTGTGTTTTCTGTGGTGTCAAGTTGGAACCGACTTACAGCAATTTTAATAGGACTTTTTAAAAAAATCTGTAAATGATTTCTATTAATTCATTAATTGCAGTCCAAATATGATACTTTCCTAGAGGCTTCTGTAAAATTATTTGGGACAATTTCTAAGATACCATTACAGATCTTGGTTTTGCAGTTCTCAAAATGCAGAACGTGTGTATTCAGAGAAAACATGCCTTTTTTCAACAGTTAAAATGTTTAAATTAGACATATAAAAAGAGACCTCAATCCTGTTGTTCCTCTGCAAACGAATGTTTAAGCAAATACAAGAATGTGTATGCTGCATGTTACTTTAGTTAAATAAAATAATTTGGTATTTTTGTTAATTATTACTTTTCTCATTCTAATAAAGTACAGCAGAAAAGTTCTCCAAATGTGAATTACTAAGCTATTGGAGATAGTTCACCTCACAATTATGTTTCAAAAGGAAAATAACCCAATTATGCAGTTCAAAGGTGGTTGTCATACTCATTATCAATTTTCATACACAACTATAAAACTAACCTGAATGCTACTTAAAAATGAAACCTTCATCTGAGTTGTAAGGCCTTGTAGGCAGGCCAATGAGACTGATGGCAGCGATGAATGTGCAGGCTGAAATCCTCTTTCTAAGCTCAGTAAGATGCATTTGAGAAAGCCCACTGAATTGAGGATTGTGTATCAACTTCTCTGTATCTTCCATTGATTCAAATCAGCTAACCCCATTGATTCAGTGCAGCTTAGTGCTCTGGGCAACATGATTTCAGCTACTATTTCACACTATATACTGCCAATTAAAACTAATTCTTAATTCATGATGAAATTAAAAAAATCTTCAGATTTTTTGAAAAGCATTTTAGGGAACATAATCTGATGTTTAATTTTTAAAAATATTGATCCACCATGCTTTTATTCATATTCTTCAAATGTTGAGTTGGATAACTAGCTATCTTAAATTGATTGAAATCTGTTTTATGTTTTTTAAAAGAAAAAAACAAAGATATAAAGGGACACATTGCAGTATAGTAGGACTACATGCAAATATTAAACTGTTTTAAAGTGGTTTACAGTAAGAGGAAAAAATAGGAAATAAGAAATCGCAATACTAAATGTTTGTGAAGGTATATTGTGAAAATTGTTGGAAGAAATGGCAATAATTTAAGATATGTGGATAACTGTATCTTATTGGCACAAATCAGCAATGAAACTTCTAGAGATGATTTTTTTAACTACAGATCTCATAATCCTCTCTTTTAAAAGTTTTTCCTGACAGACTGATACCTTTGCCATGCCTGCAATATTGTGCAAAACATCTTAGACCACCACCAGCGTTGATGTTTTAGGAAACGTTTAATGACTATTCATATTTATTTTTCATTCTCTTCATTATAATGCAAACAGAAAATGCAGGAAGCCAGCGCTGATGGTGTTATGTACACAATAAAAAAACAATTTCCAGAACAAAATGGCTTCTTCAGGCAAGTGTAACCTCCTTTGGCACTTAAGCAGTCTTTGAACTTTTGAGGGGAGATTGTTTTGAAGTTTTTTGAAGTAATTTTCTGGTAAATTATAACAGGCTTCTTTCAGCACTTTCCAGAGTTGTTCTTTCGATTTAGGTTGTCTTTTGTTTCTTGGTCCAGGTGATCCCATCCTGTCTTAATAATATTCAGGTCTAGACTCTGGAGGCCAGTCCATGACACAGTCCATTCACAAAAACAGACAATTTCACCAATACCAGTGGCAGAAATGCAGCCCCAAACCAGGACAGACTCTCCCTCCATCAGTTTCATTGAAGGCCACAAGTGCTTATTCTTGGATCTCTTGTCAAGTTTTCTTCTCACATATTGTCACCTATCAGATCCAAAAATTTCAAACTTGGATTAATCATTCCATAATACTGTTTCTGTCAAAATCTGTGATCATTGGAATTTTGAATGGAATGATGTGATCAATGTCCCGTTGTTCCATATAACGTTCAGCTTCGCTGGGCAGGGGTCTCTTCCTTGTTTGTGAGAGAACCCCTCCCCCAGTGACTTCTGTTGCAACTGATATAAAATCAGTCGCTTTAGGTGAGCAGGGAGGAGTCGCCCTGTGTGGAGGGGTACATTCACACACATGCCTTGGAGAGAACTTTGGACGTGATTGAAAGTTGATCTTATTAGCAAGCTTTCAATGAGTTAAACTCATGCAACATGTTATGTAATGGTCAACCATTCACAAACTTGGTGTAATAGATCTGTATCACATCAGTCATTTCAATATGAAATAAGACAAATCCAGCAATGACAGTAATTAGGATTCCACTCCATTCAGGTTTATGAGAGCCAGGTGCCTGGTCTCGCTCAAGTATACCAGGGAGATCACAATAAATACTTGCCACTTCAGCCTAAAGAATTTTTTTCCTGTTTATGAAAATTGGATGGAAATTTTTGTATTTTCTAATAAAGAGACTGAGAAATAATTATTCCAAAGTAGGCTTGGTGATACCTTTATTGGTCACTACTAAAAAAATATAAGCTAAGTTTTCTATAGGAACTTGCTATCTATATTAAAGCATTGTATCAAAAATGCAGTCTTGATAGAACATCTGCATTTTTGGTACAGTGCTTTGATAAAGATAGCAAGTTGCTATCAAAAACTTTTTTTGTTTTAGTAGTGACCAATAAAGGTATCACCAAGCCTACTTTGGAATTTGTTTTTCTGGTCACACGGCTCAACCCACTTTTTTACTTCTAAGAAATAATTATGGTCATTCATTATACAATTGCTAAAACAACAAATATAACGGTGGCCTAAGTTGTTTGAACAGTACTGTAGATGAGGCACACCTGGGAGAGAAACCTAAACTGGAAGGTCTTGGAGGCCTAGCTAGGCCTATCTGCTTAGCTTTCAGTTTAGAAACAAAGCTGTCACCTAGCACGGGGCAGGAACAGAATGCTTGGGCAGAACTAGGCTTAGCCAGGCTTTAGAGCTTTCCAGTTTAGACCTGTCTCCCAGATATGTTATGTTTAGGTATCTGTAAGGAGTTTAACTGTGCCAGGTAGAACTAGAGTTGAGAACTATAGAACTGGAACAAAAATATGAAAAGCCCATCCTGAGGAAAGTGAAAGAAAAGAGTACAAAAGGAGTACTGCAGTTGAAGATGAAGAAGACAAAAATGACTGAAAGAAATGCAGAACTTTCAGAGTGAGAGTGAAGAACCTGTCTGCTACAGAGTGCCATCTAACATCTTGTGGAAGCATTAGCTGGGATTCATCCAGTGTATTTCAGAGTTGGAGCAACAAAATGATTGTTACATAAGCATACCTGTCAAGTTTTGGCTGCCGCCGCCCGGGATGAAAGGCAGGGCATTGGCAGCCGGACCCTGTGGCTCAGGGGTGGAGCCTCATATAAGGTTCCCATAATCCCTTGCTTTGGCTTCAAAATCCTCACTCTGACCTAGGTGTCTTGGCTTTCAAGGGGATATGTATATACTTATCTGGACAGCTGGTGGGGTGTGTGTTAGGGCTTGGACAGGGAGAGGTGCTGTCCGGCAAGCCACCGAGCAGCATCCGGAGCACAGCCACCTGCTGGAAATGCAGGGCAAAAAATAATTTTCCGAGACAGCAGGAAAGAGGGGGAAACAGTATTTTCCTGGCTAAAACAGGGCACTTGGCAGGTATGCACATATGTATTCAGTAATTTCAATATAATTAGTATTTAGCAATGAGTACTGCAACCATGTGTTGTTAGTTTTGTATTCTCTTCCTGCTCTTCTAAATTTCTTCTCTTCTTGGATACATTTGCAGCATTTTCTGATCAAACTGCATGCTAGATAAAATTGAATTTTTATACATTTTGCTGCCACTACTTGTAACTGTTCTGTGTGTTCATTTCCTGTTGTATCAATTGTTTCTGTGGGTGAAACATTCCATTATTATGTTATACAAGTAAGTACATACTGCAGCATTATTCTGAACATTACTCTACCTATCAAGACTTATATTAACAATTTTACCCACTAGAGCTGTACAACATTTCTCCCTTTTTCTGTGATACACTTGGTCCAGCAGTTTCCCTGCAAAATTTGCTGTGCTAGGTGGACTGTATTCTGGTGTCTGTGACTAAACTATATTAACAAAACATGGTTTTGGATCAGGCATAAGGAAGAGTTTGTTGTGTATAATAAGCAGGCATTTTTCACTCAATTACATTTTCCAATTTGCTAGTTTTTATCACAAACCTACCTATGATGGTTCCTGCATAGTCAGCTTTTTTCTTTCTTTTTGTTGATATGCCATGGATATGTGATGTACTTTGTATGATGAGATTGAAGAAGCTACTTGGACAAGTTGCGAAACATTTCAAACTCACAAGAAAATAAGTCCAGTTGCCATGACTCCACTCCCAGATTGTTCTCATAAAGACAAGCAACACAAGGGCTTTTGATTAGGGATGGGCAATGACCTGCCTGAGCCCAGGTGGTGTTCGGAAGCCTCCGACACACAAGCAGCCAATCACTTACTTATTCTGCACCCGCATGGAACTAAGCTCCAACAAGGAAGCAGGCTCCGATGTCATATTTGGTTCTCCATGGTGCTGGCAAGTCAGGAGCTGTGTAGGGACAGGCATCATCCTGCCTCCCTGTCTGATTGGCCAGTACCACGGAGAAGCAAAGATAAAGTCAGAGCCTGCTTCCTTGTTGGAGCTAAGCTCCTTGCGGGTGCAGAACAAGGGAAGTGATTGGCTGGTTGTGCGTTGGAGGCTTCTGAACACCACCTGTGCTTGCCCGGTTCTGGTTCCAAAATGAATTGTCCGTCCCTAGTTTTAATCTTAAATTTTGTCCTTCAGACAGCTTACACCACCATGACTTACAAAATAGATAAATCTAGGATAGTTGAGGAGGTCAAACTTAACATTTCTTGAATAACCTGTTTGCATAGGTGAGAAACATCTTTGCCAAGGTGAGTAAGCAGAACTGATGCCAGAGGATAGGGTTAGGAAAGGCACAAATCTCCTGTGTGTCGGGTCTGTAAATAACCCCCGCCCCCTGATGCAGCCCAAAACTGTAGTACTGTACTTGTCTTTCATTAAGCTCATGTAATTTGGCAGTGCCCAACTCCAGGTAATTCACAAAATTAAAACAGCATAAAATCCACAAATTAAATGGAGAAAAAGTATTCAGGTACTCTCATATCTGGAAATGTCACAGTAATTGTGAGTTTATTATTTTTGATAAAGTGCTATAGCAAGTCAAGTAACATCCAAGAAAGTATATTTGCATTAATAAATGTATTACGAAATATGTTTAATTGGCAGGCAGTCTGTTTCTTACCGATGCTCATGCTTTTGTTTCTGTTGGTATTTCTTTGCCAGCTTCCAATCTTGTATTAGGGCCCTTGAGCTGATACTGGCATGGAAGCCACTGGTCCAGCTTCTGTTTGCAGCGCTAATCCTACAGTTACTTACCCAGTTTCTTATGTTACCATGTGACCTTAGACTACCTTCTTCTGCTGTTCGGTAGTATAAGAGACCCTGGACAATGGGAAGGTAGTTCATGCTGTGGGTTTTGTTGTGCCAGTGTTAAAATACCTCTATCTGGAAAACTGATACTGATCCCTTTTACATGCGCTAGAGCTTTTTGTGTTGTCTCATCTGGGCAGCATAGGGCAGACTGGCTCTGCAGGAGCTCCCACATATGAATATTAACATAAAGCACCATTCAAAACAAGTTCTACTGAGTTCCAGAAGAATCATTTCCAAAGTCAGCAGTGGAGTTTTAGCCATCATCTGATAGTAAAGTAACAAATAAACGAATTCTGCTTTACTGTAGGTTATTATTGCATCTGTACATGTTCTGTAAGGTTCCAGTGACAAGAAGTGCTTGCCATCATTCCATATCCTGGTTTGTTTATTTATTTATTTATTTATTTATTTATTTATTTATTTATTTATTTACCACTCCAGGTAGGTGAGGGACCCCAAGAACACTGAGAAATAGCAGAAATAACAAGGAAGCTAGGCAGTCTTTGCCAGCATGTGGCAAGCAAATGGTTGCATAGAATCCTCCATTGGTGTTCATAGCCGATGCTGCAGACAACAAGGCAGCAACTGTGTGCTTTGCAAGATGTTGACTAGAGTACCTCAGTTACTTGTGCTGTTTTCCACAAAGGATAGGTGTGGAGCCCCAGTATAATTCTGCATATGGAAGAGTTCTTGTGTTTAGAAGATACTCAGGTTTAGCAGAGGTTGGTTGGTGGCAGGTGTGCATATGAGGTATTTCAGCAATTCTGTATGCAGCTCTGCTACAGTTTTTCCTTGTCTTTCTGTAGAGGCAAAGCATAATGAGGGGAAATTGCATTCTCGTTCTTACCTAAGATAATCCTAGGTCCTAGGAATAGAAAGCCCCAGATGAACCGTGTAAAAGGTATTTGATAGTTTTGGCTAAAGCACACAGAACAACATTATCAATACAAATTATTCACTTCATTATGAAGTTATTAACCTAGAAAGTAATTGCTCATTTTTTTCTATTTTTATCCGGAGTATGTAGTTGGATAGTTCAGTGTTTTCAGTATCTGGCTGAGGAGCCAAAGGTTGGGAGTTTGATTCCCCACTTTGTCTCCACGGAAAAGAGCTAGTTGGTGTGGCCTTGTACTAGCTGCACAGAACCAGGGCACCCCCATAAAAAGGAAGTGGGTTTATGTACATATTCTGTTTTGCACTTTGTTCTATTCTCACAACAATCCTGTGGTGTGTGTTAGGCTGTGCATGAGAGAGACCTCTCCAATGTCACTTAATAAGCTTTGTGCCTTAATTGAAGATCTGTATCTTCATCTCCTTGGTCCAAGTCTAACAGTTAACCCTCTAGTCTGACCAATTATTTCTTGTGTGGAGATGATTACTGGTAGGTAGTGAATGGGAGAAGCATTGCTATGCTGCTAGTTTCTCCCATGATGGTTGAGCATTTTAAGATGAAGTTGCTCTCCTGTTCTCAATAATGAATGAAATAATGAAATTACCTGAAATGCCAGCTGTGTGGTATAAAAAGTGTGATATAAAAGCTTAGTGTGTACAATGTATTTATTAGGGATCAATTTTTAAGATTTTGGGACTGCAAATACCATAATTCTCCACTTCAGGATTTCTGCCTGGTGGACACTTTAATGTGGCTCAGCTGGGAGAAAGGACTAAAGGGGAAGGCTTTGAGGCTACCTCCTAGGCCTAGCTCTGTGTAGGTTTTTTGTTCCCTCCTTGGTGCTTACTGGTTGCTTTCTTCCTGAACAGGAAACAATGCAGATCTAGGTCCAGCTAGGCCTTGAAGCCTTACACTTTAGTTCTCCCAGAGTCACATTTTGACATCTGCAAGGCATCTGTCATCTGGAACTCCCAAAATAGAGAATTATGGGACTTGTAGCCACCAAAATAAAAAAAAAATCACATCCCTACTATGAAAATCATGCCTTGTTCTTCTGTCAAACTGTTTCATCCTTATTGAGGTTCTCAGGAAGTATCCTATCAAGGCACTGGCCAGAGTGGGATAGGTATAATTTTGAGTATGTTCCTCAAATGATTTTCTGAGCCAACTTGTTTAATGATAATTTCAGACACCAGTTTTGATAAGTGGTGGATATTTTTGTTGGCTCCCCATTTCCCCTGTTTTTAAATAAGCCTGATGTGATTGGGTTCCTGTTTAACCTTTGGTGGTTCCTTCCCAACACGATAAGAGACACATCAACAAGAAATAAACCTTTATTATTACAGTCTTCTGGTTTATGCACCACAACTTCCATAGGCAAATCTGGTTTCATGACATCCTTAAACTCCGTCCAATCCCCTCCCAACTGGGGAGGCTCAAAATAAGTCTTTAATAGTGGTAAGTCCCAAACCGCTCCTGGTCAGTTGGCTTCCTCAGGGATTTCCCCCTGCCAGCACACAGTCCCACAACATGAATGCCAAGTCAATGCAGCTTTTCACTCCTCCTTGTCTCCTGCCATCAGTTCCATAGGCTGTCCCTTCCTCCAAGGACCTTGCCTTTCAAATAGACATAAATGGCCCATTGGATTGGTTCAGCTTTGTTCAGTTGCACTTGAATCCCGCACTCCCCCTTCCTGCTCTCTCCTTCCCTTATATTGACCCAATTCTTCCACTCACTCTCACCCTCTTCTGTCACCATAAACCCTTCTATGATTGGTCCTTGTGTACTCCCACTGTTTTCCCCTCTGTCTTCACTGGTGGTGGTGATTTCCCTCTTTCTTTCATGGGGCTGGCATTATAGTACATAACACGTAATCCTCTGGGTTAACTGAAGGAAGGGATGACTCACTCCTGCTTTCCCTGTCTCCTCTGGGCCTCCTCTCTCACCCGAATAGAACTGAAATGACACATGTGCTTGCCCATTTATCCTTGTTTGGCCCCCACACATTTTCACCTCAGCAAATCTGGCCCTCCTTGCTAAAAGTTTGGACACCCCTGTTCTAAAACTATATCAGTTAATTACGTGCCATCGTGTTGAATCCAATGTATATAGGGCTATAAAGTTGTGAGGAGTGGTTTTACCCGTTCCACTTATCCAGTGAGCTTTGGTTGCCAAGTGAGAATTTAAACCTTGGTCTCCAGAGTCCAGTTCATCACTATATTCACTACACCACACTACCTAAAACACTTAATTACAGAAAATAACAAATTGATGCCCATTGTTAATTGTATTGTGCTTAATCTCTATATTTTTTCTGGTTTCTTTTTTGGAATACATATATGATTATAGTAGTTACTCAGAATTACACCATTAATGTTAAGTCCTGTGTGCAGTTAAGTTGCTTAAGTGTATTGAGTGAGATTTAAACTATTTGAAAAGGATTGAAGCCTTAGTCCAGTGGTGTCCAAACTTCGGCCCTCCAGATGTTTTGGACCGCAACTCCCACAGTCCTTTGTCATTGTCAAACTAGGCTTGGAGTTCTGGGAGTTGTGATCCAAAACATCTGGAGGGCTGAAGTTTGGACACCCCTGTGTAGTCCGTTCAGTTAAAAATATTGGTCAGTGTACTATGTTCATAGGGTGTCTAGTGCAAACACATTTTAAAGCCTGCATAATAATAAAGTTGCTAAATGTTGAAGTTACTTGGATTCTGGAGTGAATTTATGTATACATTATTGTAGCAAAAACTTATAAAATGTCATCCCCCTAAATTTAAAGGAGAAATTTTGGCATCTGATTGTATTTTTTTCTGTTTTTATTTAAAGACAAGCAAAAATCAAATTAAAGTAGATCTTGTAGATGAAAATTTTACAGAACTAAGAGGAGAAATAGCAGGACCTCCGGACACACCATATGAAGGCAAGTAATATTTTTGTATAAGTCAGAAATTGTATCAAATCATTGGAAACTCAAGTTCATAAGACATTATATGTATCCTGTTTTGAAATATGTTAACTGAACTAATTTTAGTTGAGTTTTACTAGCCGTTCATACAAAATAGAAAAGGTAAATTTCTGAATTGTTGCATGTTGTTGTTTGAGCCTCTTTATGCACATGCTTTTTAATACATGTTTTGGTATGAAAGTTGCAGGAGCTGGTGCAGTATGTATACTTAACCTACCAAATGAAACATTTTAAGTGGAATACAATTTATTGTATATATAAAACTTAAGGATGCAGGCAGCGCTGGGAAAAATTCTAGTCACTTGCTTTCTTTAAAGTTGGATAATGGCCAGAATGGACAAGGCACGTGGGTAACAAGATATTATTTTTAGGATCAAATATATAATTGGTTTCATATTTACTTTGAAAATTCAGATGTTTGATAGAGTTTTTTGGCTTTTCTTTTCTCCCCCCTTAACACAGAAGAGCAACACAATTCCAAACAGCTGGTGTTGATATGTCAACATTTAAAATGCTTCAAAGCTGTCTGCATTATTAATATTAACTGCATTAATATTAATATTAATAACATGCATTGGTGACATTGTTATTTACCTATCTTAGAAAGCTAGCTCTAATTTCGTTAATTGTCCACCAAATCAAGTAGAATGCACTTTCAGTAATGCTTTGTTTAAAATAAAAACATAAATACCTTGATTCCTTCCTAAATTTATAAAATTGGCTTTAAAAAGTACCCTCTGGGGTGAGGGACCTTGTGGTACAAGGCCCAGTGTGATCCAAAGAGGACTGGTCTTTGGCCCAGCTTTAGTACATCAAGGAAGGGGGGGGGATTAAGGACTTACCCCATGTGTAATAACTTATTCCACCTGCGCATGCTAACTGACAGCAACTTTCCTTCCCCCCCCTAAGAAATAACGGAGAAACATAGTTCAGTTCCCTTTTAAAGCAGCAAGTGGGAAAGTTCTATCTGGTGCTTCCAAAAAAAGCACACGTGCACGCACGCACACGCACACACGTGCACACACACACACAATACAAGGGGGATTATTTTGCATGCATTACCAGTAGTGGTCACTAGAGACCATATTATGTAATTATTCACTAAATATTTTGCATAGTCTCTGCCTCTACTGAACAGGTCTGGTAATACATGTGAAAATATTTTTTCTTTTTAATATTTTCAGACTGGATGAGTGAATCAGTGGATATTGATTCTGCGCCTGAGGGAATCATGTATATAGATGTGTTTTTTTGTAATGCAATAACTGAATCTTACTTTCTGATTCTCTTCCACTATTAAAAATAACTTCATATCTAGTTTTTTATATTCTTGAGTTTCTGTGCCATCCGAGGTGTGGTTTCTGCTGTTACTGAGAGCTCCACTTGGGAAATGTGTGTAGTTTAGTCGAGTTTTGATAGAAGCCCATTTGATGCTCAAACAAAATTGCTTGTCTCTTGTCCCATTTTAAGGCTGTTGCAATTATAGATTTAAGGACATTTTGATGTTAAAGAAAAGCTCTCACTAGCTAGACATCTCTCTTGTTTATTCACTCAATTCTCTTGGAACCCCCCCCCCCCGGGGGGGTTGGTTTGCATTCGTTCTTTATTATGGGTCTTCACAGTTTATCCTTGTGGCAGCTCTCTTGGTTCTGTGGCTCTTAAAGCTGTCTTATAAATGCCTTCAGAAAGTTTCTCTCATGTTTCCTTGGTTTGAGAGCAAGTCAGTGGGTTGAATCCTATAAGCACCACTCTGTAAAGTTACATGATTTTATGTGCCCATGTGGGAGAACAGATTTCACATAGGAAGTTCTAAGAGAGTCAGCCATCAGCTTTGTTCCAGATAGTAAACTGCTTCTTCTTTAAGCCTGAGCAATAAATATCTTGACTCATCAGAAATTATGCAGCAAATCCTTAGCTGTTCTCAGGTCTTCCTTCCCTGTATGGAGGAGCTGTCTGCTTTGATAATAAGTTTGATGGAATTTGACAGACACCCTTTATGCCATGGTTCCTTCTCTCATTTTTTGGTTGCATATCTGATAGTGAAGCTTCCTGTAAATCATCTTCAGACCGTCCTGGAGAAGATTCCTAATACGTTGTAAGAAAAAGATGGAAAAGTCTATGGAGTGTCCTTCCATCTTAAACCACACAGTGACACCTGTGGGTCCAAGCTATCCTAAACATTGTGTTGCCCTTTATGATTTTGGTCCAGTGTTACAATAATTAAGAGTGGCCTTTCTCTCAGTCCCACCACCTTCACAGGTGTATTTGGTGAGTACATGGAAGAGGGCCTTCTTTGTGGTTGCTCGCTGTCACAGGAGGCTAACCGCCCAGCGTGACCTCGCTGCCAGATGGGCGGTATAAAAATCCAATAAATAAATAAATAAAATAAGGTAGCCTTAACTTGGCTGTCTTTTTCCAGGGCGGTAAAGACCTTTTTCTTTGGGCAGTCTTTCCCTTGGTGGCTCAGTGGTTAAGTGGGATTTTTAAATTTATTGTTGTGCCTTACTGCTTTGAATGTGTCTTAGGTGTCATTCTTGTTTACTATTTTTCATTGTATTTGTTTGACCCTTTTTAGTATTTGTATAGTTACTGTTTTTAGTTTTGTAGATTTGCTTTTAATGATATAAGCCACCTTAGGTCCTTTTTAAGGTGAAATGTAGGGTAAAATATTTTAAATAAATGGAATAAATCCAAATCATATGCACTAGGGTAGGCCCATTGAATTAGTGGGGCTTTGGTGAACTAACTCCTCTGTAAGTTTCATTGTTTCAAATAGATCTGGTGTAGTTACAATTTGAAGCAACGTAATTTCATCCATTGAGGTGCTTGACCTCTAACTTCAAAGCATTACAGGTGTTTCTTGCCTTCCAGAGAGGTTCATCAGACATGCCTTTTGGCCACAGTGTCTCAACCTCTGATCTCTGAACTAGAGCAGGTGTCAAATCTACATGCTACTTTCATTTAAACCATACTTGTCCTGTCAGCAGTATATTTGATCTCAGCCCTGACTATTGACCAGATGTTGATAGCTTATGCACGAAATATTCCTTCTATCATTATTATCAACATTTGTAGTATAAGGCCCCCATACACTGTAAATGATTTCACTGATATTTCCTGAGCCAGTCAAGTTTTGATCTTGTCAGTTCCAATGCAAACAGCTGCAGTCTCAGGTGAGGATCATGCCTATTTTTCTGATACCAAGGATTTGTTTTGATACCTGCATCCCTGTAACCTTCCTTTATCCAGTAGTAGCAGGATGGTGAGTCTTAAACTGATCAAATCCTTTGGATGGCATAAGCTTTGCAGTTGGAAAATAAAGCTCCACTTTCACTAATTTTTAGACTCTGTAATAGCATGGAACATATTGCTTCAGTATCTCTTCAGCTGTCCTTGTTAGCGGGTTTTCTCAGATTTGATCAACTAGTCATGGACTATATCTTCATCTATGTCAACAATAGGCCTTGCTGTTAGAAAATGGTGCAACCCTTTGTTCCACATGATAGGGTTCATATTCTGTCCCATATAGCATAGCAGATGGTGGCACTGCATTTCTATCACACCTGCCTTACAGCATTTCCTTGGTTTTATGCTTTCAGTGACTCCCATTGATCCCTTTTGAATGTCACATTATGAGATCTCCTAAGTCCTAGTTCTTGGTTTATTATCACAATTACCACAGCAGATGCAAGCACTCACTATGCCACATGCATGTTTGATTCCTTTGGTGATGATCATCCAATGTCAACATCAACATGGAGTTGCCTTTTAGTTATCATGATAATGCATCTTTGATGGGTTGCTGTGGCCATTGTATTCATGGAGCATGGTTAGAAGGAGAATGCTACTCACATCCATTTGATAGAAATTTTTGTTACAGAGATCTAGGAATTTGGCCTTCCAGTAGCTCCAGGCAGTATAACCACCATGTACTAAATTAACAGACAATGTAGAACACATTATCTTTTAACTAGCTACATTTCTTTGCCAACAGAGCCAAGAATGAAGTATTTTTTTTCACTAGCAATTCAAGTTGCCAGCACAAAAAAATGAATTGGCAGATTCTTGGGACCTCACACAAACGTGCACAATTAGTGTATTGTAACCTAGTGCACCCTTGGGCTGAACTACCTCTGGATCCTTTTTTTAATTAGACACAAACTAGTAGTGCCCTCATTCTTGTTCCAGAACATAGACCAGTGTTGGCGAACCTATGGCAAGGGTGCCAAAGGTGGCACTCAGAGCCCTTTCTGTGGGCACCCAACATCACCCCTTCACAGCCACCTGTATTCAGGTTTAATTGCTGTACTGGTACTTTGCAAAAAAAAAAAAAATAGTGGGTTTTGAGTTCTAGTTTGGGCACTTGGTCTCTAAAAGGTTCGCAACCACTGACATAGACCATTAGGCCCATGGGAGATACAGTCTTTCACAGTTGGTTAGGAACTCTTCTTTATGTATCTTCTTCCATTTTTTCCTCATCTCTGGACCACTGTGAATCTCAGAAGATTTTTTTCCTTACCCATTGGTGGTCATGTTATCAATCTTGCTTCTATACTAGGCACAAGTTCTTCTAGTTACATTACCGTATCTTAGAGTAAGATGGAGACAAAGTTTAATATAAAGGCATGTGTTGTGGAAGAGTGCCCTGGTTTGCTTGCTGGGGGTTGCAATTCACCAGGATTTTCCCCTATTATTGTTCCTATATAGATTAGCTCTGATTCCACAAGGATGTTATATGATAGTTCCCAAATGTTTGCAGGAGGACTGCTATATCTGGGTGGTATAGGTTCCAAGCCCCCCACCTCCGATTTTGAGAACTGTGGATAATAGAAAACTTTATGTGTAGCATGGTCATTTGCTTCCTTTATAGGCCAATTCTAGTATCTGTATCATGGAAAGACATATTTTGGGGTTTCTTCTTTTAATATTTTTTACCCCCACAGAAAAATGAAACTGCAAGTCCTGATTCCATGCATACCAGGACCCAATTGTATTAACAGTTTTTAAATTAAGGTGGTGTTTTTGTTCCTTCTGAACTTGAACAGGTAGTCATAGAGTAAGTATCATGCAAGTCTTCCCCGAGGAGAGACATGTTTTGTTCTTGGTTTTTTCTTTCGATTTCACAAAGATGATGCATTTTGTGGCGACAGCAACCCATAAAATATGCATCAGCTTTGTGAAATTAAAATTAGCCCTTCCTTATTTTTCCAAGTTAAGTAGTTGAATTGCCAGCTGGTTTAATTTATATAGGATTCAATATTTTGGTAAGATAATACAGGCATAATATGTAATGCTTGTGTCTTCGGTTTTTGTAGGAGGAAGGTATCAACTAGAAATAAAAATTCCAGAAACGTATCCATTTAATCCCCCTAAGGTATGTGAGCATGATTCTTGTGAAAAATTCCCTGGATTGTTTATGTATTGCAGAAAGAATTGCTAGTTCCCTACCCCAGTCTTTTTAGACAGATAAAACGAAGAAAATCATGCATAACTTTTTATCACTAGTTCCTTTTCTAAAAAGTTATACAAAGGAAGCATGGTAGACTCTTTAAACAAATTATTTTCATAGTAACCTTGTTGTGAAATATTATATTCTTTCCCCTTTTGCTTTGTTTGAACATTAATTTTACATTTGGATTATAGTAACATGTTTTGTGGTACGTTTCCATCGTAGATGTGGATGATATTTTCCTGAGTATTTGAAGTTGAAGATTTGTATTTTATACTGAAACTCATCCAAGAATTTGACTTTTTCAGCAACAGGTGTCAGATTTCTAGATGGGCGAATTGTTGAATTGTGGTAGCTGTAGTGGGGGGGGGGAAATCTGAGAAATCCCATCCCTTTTTACACCTTTTCTTTAATGAAATTATGAGCATGTGGTAAAGAAAAGTTCAATTCAGTAGTTTTGGTATATCACATACAGTTTGCTGAATAAGTTTTCTGGATGCTGATACTGCTTAAGCTACTATAAGCTACTATATTTAACGTTCATCTTTCAATTCCAAGTAAGCAGATCCATCTTTTGTTTCATTGTCATTTCCCCTTTAGTTAAAGGCCAGGAGCTAATCACATTTGTATGCAGAACATCCCAGATTCAATTGTGGGTGTCTCCAGCTAATGCTTGGAAAGATTTCGTCTCAGGAATTTCTGCCAGTTGGTTGATGCAGACAGCATTGAGCTCCAGGGACCAATGGCTGCTGTGTAGGATCCCAAACCAAGATTTTTCTTCCAAGTTGCAAATGAGAGGTTCACATAATAGTATGCTCCTCATGGTAGGAAACCCCTCCTCTTTTTAAGTAGAAAGGTAACTTTTCATTCAGAAGACTAGGCTCGAAGCTTGAAAAATGTATATAGGAATATCAAGCCATGTGAGCTCTCACCTGCAGTGTGAAGAAGCAGAATTCAGTCATTTATCGCCCTGTCTCATTTTGTGAGAACAGTCCTGGTTTTACTGTTAAAATAATATTTTCCTTGAGTTACTGTGTGCTTACTGTTTAGCAACAGTTTTTATAGTAATGTGCATTTTATGTTCTAGGTGCGGTTTATCACCAAAATATGGCATCCTAATATTAGTTCAGTCACTGGGGCTATTTGTTTGGACATCCTAAAAGATCAGTGGTAAGCTTCTTGTTAAAAAAAGTTCTGCTTGACAATTCTTCAAAACTATGAAGAGTGTTGGCTAAATTCCTATTGTTTAGCATGGTAAATTACACTTCAGTAGCTACAAGAGACCCACTGAATCAATGGACCTTGGGTGAGTCAACTCCTCTTAAGTTCAAATTGTCTTATGGAGGACTTGGCCACTAAATTTCCACTGATTCAGTGGGCCTGCTGTAGTGCAATTTTTACCAATACTAAAGCAATAGGATTTTGGCAATATGTTACAGACTCAGTAAAAGTTAATTTTTAACATTTGGTTGCAATTACTAAGCATAACTGGCTAGGTATCTTTTATGTACTCATTATCACCTTTCATTTACTGCTTTCATTTGTATTCAGAAGACAAAATCCTGTTGTGTAAAGTTATGCCAGCGTAAATTGGGCCCAGTGCTAAGAGTAATTAATTTAAACAATTTGAAAGCTTTGTATATCCCCACTTTCAGGTTTTGAGGCACCCAAGGGCTTCTTTCCTCTGTGGCAGCCTAGGAACTGGAGGAAGGCTTTAAAAAGTAAAAAAAACACATCTGGATAGCTGGTGGTAGCGAGTGCTAATGTTTTGATTAAGTTTTCCACCCTTTCTCCTAGAGTGACCAAAAGGCAAGTCTAGGGAGCTTTAGAAGCTGAAAGTGGAAATAGGAAGCTTTTAATTAATTAAAAAGATTTAATATTAATATTTATTAATTTAAATGTTTCTTGTTCCAGATCCAGTTTACAGTGGGGTAACTATATGCCAAGAGGATTTTGCTCAGAAAAGTAGATTGAATTAATGCTAATTGTAAAAGAGCTTATTAAATTACTTGAAGGCAGAATGTGAAATAAGTACATAGTAGCTATAAATTGTTGTTTAGAAATGAAGAATACTGTTTGGAGATAAATATCTTAAGGTTCTTTCCAGCTTAGTTTGCTGTAATCATTCACTATTAGAGATGTGAAGGCGTGGGGGGTGGGGAACGGAAAAGTTTTTTTCCCTTTTATTTTGAAGGCTTTTTGGTTTTTCCCCCCAAAAAATTGAAAAAAGAAAAAAAATGATTATGGAATGTTTTATTTTAACATGACAAATAAAATATTTTAAGACAGGGTGTTCAGATATTTTCCAAATCATTTCTAAAAAATATGCATAGTATCAGATTGTTCTAATTTCTGTGCACTGAGGACAAGCAAGTCCTAGGTTACAAACTGAACTCTCCAATGCAAGAACAAGATGCATTTGTTCCTTTAGGAGATGATGCTCTTGTCACAAGAAAAAGAAAAAAGTTTCACTCCTGTTTTTGCATGTGAGTGGGGATGTTTGGTTCTGTTTTGTCCTCTTCACTAGGCCTCAGAGCACTGGAAGAAAATACAGAGCAACAAAAATGATTCTGATTAAATTTCATGCCCATTCATTGAAACTTAGTCCAACTCCCTTCTATACATTTTCCTCCTCCTCAATTCTTTTTATGAGAATGAGGTTTTTATTTTATTTTTATTTAATACTGTGTACACTGTATTTTGATATGCTAGTTGTAATAATTTTATGCCAAGTCAAATTGTTCATAGTCATATTTTATGTTCCTAAAGTAACAGAATGACTTTCAAGCTGTAAAAGGGGGAGGGGGAGGGGGAGGGAGTGCTAATGTAGCATTTTTTCCAGTTTTTCCGAGCTTCAAAATTTTACATCTCTCTTCTCTATTAATGCGTAAGTTATGGTTATCTAGACTTATGACTTAGTAGTCTCCAGAGTAGGAACTTCAGAACTATATGACTTTCCAGAAGCAGGCAAAGACCTTCCTCTTCAGGCAAGCTTTCCCTGAATGAGGGACTACCTATGCAACTTTATATGGATTACCATACATGATTGCATTGACTGATTTCATAAGACTAGTCTTTTCACCCCCCATAATGGATTTTTCTTTTCTTCTTGCTTGCTCTTTGTAGCTCTAATGTCACATTTTAATGTTCTAAGATGCCTCTTCAAACACCCTGTTCTAAACCTGACTATGTCTTAAATGTTCTGGACTGCATATTGTCCCTCATTATTGTAAGCCACCTTGAGTCCTTTTCAAAGGAGAAAGGTAGGGTAAAAATATTCAAAATAAATAAATAAATAATGTCAATTTCATATACGCCCCCCGCTATATTGCGTTTCAGATACTGCGGTCCAAGGGAGCTGTAGTCCAAAAGACACCCGCCCCCTCCAGGGCCTGCGTCATTCTCCCCAAGTGGAAGTGGCCCGGCCTGCTGCCAGCATCCGACCCTCCTTCTGTCCCTCGGCCGGAGAGGCAAGACTGCTGGCTTCAGCTCCCGGAGGCAGCGCCCTTCCACTGCCCCAACTGGCCGTGGGAGGGTGGCTGGCGGGAAGGCTGGAGCTCCCCGGATAGGGCGGGGCCCCACAGAGCCCTCCAAGGGAGGGAGGGTGCCTGCCCCCAACCCCCTGCCCTGTCTCTTCCCAGGTGGCTTTTGCTCGCCTTCCCAGGAGAGCACCTGAGGGTGGGCCCGATGCAGAGGCCTAATCCTGACCCAAGGAAAGGCAGGCCACCCTCCCCGAGAGCCCGCCGGCCTGTGCGCCCCAGTGCCTGCATTTGATGCTTCAGCCCAGCAAGAGAGCAGGATCCATTTGTCCTGTTGCTTTCCATTAGGATGGGAAAGAGGAGGAGGAGGCGGGTGGTGGGGGCCAGCCAACCATCGAACCAGTGCTGGCCTTTCGTCATTCTTTGCACATCGCCGCCTCACTCGCTCACTGCGACGACCAAGGAGTCCCATCAGCCCCCAACCCACCCCACTAAGTGCCTGGAGAGTCCTGCCTCTCCCACCCGCTGGCCACTCAAGCCGTTACACTCTGCACCTCCATTCCTCCCCCGCACCATGAAAGCTGTGTTAGTGGCCAAGGCAGCAGCAGCAGCTGCTGCTATTGCATGGCAAGTTTTCAGCACAAGTACGCTGAGCGGGGGGGGGGGGTTCCTACAATTGCCATCGGGCCGAATCTGGCTCTGTGTTATGGGATACATAGAGTAGCTGTAGATTTAAGACTAATTCTCACTGAAGTGCAGCATACTTTTTGCCTGGATTATGCCAGTGCAGACTGAAAACAAGACTAAGCTGAATGGTCTCTGCACAGAACATTCCTTGTCAGGAAGAAGGATTTGGGCATGGTAGTTTTTAATGCAGACACTTGCCACTATTCTTACTGGAGATACATTTCCCCACAAGAAGCTACACTTGCAGTCTGAAATGGGCATAGCCTAGGAGCAGTTTTAGCATCTTGGTGAGAGTTGGAGGCATCTTGTACGCTTGGATACCACTTTTGTACATAACAATATAATTCTGTAATCATAATGGACAAAATGGCAAATATGTAAGAGTTTTTCCTTCTGAACATCTGAATTGGAGATTGGGAAAGCTTTGAATGACATAGCTAGCCATCTAATTACACATGGCAGCCTAAGATTATTTTTAGATTAAGTTAACGTTTTAGTGCCGTTTTAGTCACATTAATGGTTATGTGTGTAATATGTAGATTCTTGCCTTTCTGCTAAAAGTGTGACATAGACAAAGAAATAACAGTTTTTCACTGACCTTGTATTTTCAGGGCTGCAGCAATGACTCTTAGGACAGTGTTGTTATCACTGCAAGCGCTCTTGGCAGCTGCAGAACCTGATGACCCACAAGATGCAGTAGTGGCAAATCAGGTACGATGAAGAAATCGTGTAATTACTTGTGAAAATTCAAGTAATCGTTTTTCAAGGCATTTGCAGGGGAAGCCTGATTCTACATGCACTTAGTTGGAAATAAGCCTACACTTGTTATGCATCTAAAACAACGGTGGCTTTGTGAAGTTATTAGTATGTATACACATATCATCAATACCTATAAACCAGGAAGAAGTGAGTGTATAATATGCTGTCTTGACTATGGTAGGGTTAGAATCTTGAATTTGTGGTTCTATTACCCAAGGAAAGAACCAGTTTCTTGCGCCAAATGTACTTTGCCAGTATTGTCATTGAATACTTCTGAAAACTTTCCATACAGATTTATTGTAAACAAGTAGCTTTGTTTTCAGCTGTTTCTATAAAACACAGAACAATACGGACTTGACATGGTGGAACCTGAAAGATCTTACAATAAAGGTTGCTGGGAAAGTTTAATATAACCCCATATCTGGGAAATAATCTTTTAAATTTAAATAGTTTTTCTAATAAAATTCTTGATGCGCTTGATTATGAGGAATTCCCAACATGAAGCTGCTTGTTCACTCCTAAGATTGTGATCATCTATGAGTGAGGTCAGGCTCCTTGGACGCCCAGATTCCAGCGCACATATGGAAGGATCACTTTACCAACATTTTTTTTTTTTGATCCTCAATCCCCGGATCTACATCCCCCTCATCCAGCACCTCCAAACTTACCTAAGTGGGACCCAGTAAATACTTTAGAAATAAAAAAATTGATTTCTAATTTAAAACTGTGAAAAGCGGCCGGTCCAGATGGGATCCCTCCTGACCTCCTAAAAAAGCACTTGGAGTGGTGGGCCACTCCTTTGGCCACCCTTTTTACATTAATAGACCAGTCCGGAAGGGTACCTGCAGCATGGACTAAAGCCATTATAGTACAGTGGACCCTTGTATAACAAACAGTTTGTATAACATAAAATCTGTACAATATAAAAAATTCTGGAGATAGGGGAAATTTGCTTAACAAAATTGCCTATGGGGAGAATCCGTACAACATAAAATTGGATCATTCCATTTTCAATGCATTCCTATTGGAATTTGTAGAAAGGAAAATTTGCTTAACATAATTTCATTTGGAACGAATTAATTCCTTTATACAAGGTACCACTGTACCTATTTTTAAAAAAGGAGACCCCCAAGATCCAGGAAACTACCGCCCAGTCAGCTTGCTGTCTATTATAGGGAAACTTTATGCTCTCCACTTAGTGAAAAAACTGACAACCTGGATGGACAACTATAGGATTTTGGGCCCGGAACAAACTGACTTTTGTAAAAGTAGATATACACTAGACCACTGTTCAGTATTGGCCCATTTTGCAGAGAAGAACAATGTCATGGGTGGGAGGAGACTGTTTGTAGCTTTTTTCGACCTAAAAGGGGCTTTCGATTCAATCTCAAGGACTCTACTGTGGGCCAAACTGGAAAAATCCTCAATTGATAAGAGACTACTGTTTCTCATTCAAACGCTGTATCTCAATATGAGCTGCCAGGTGCGCTATGGCCCTGCTGGGGAACTGTCGGATAGGATCCCAAATAACAAGGGGGTTAAAACAGGGTTGCATTTTGGCACCCTGTTTATTTAACCTTTTCATCAATGATTTGAGTGATTCCTTGAAACAAGTTCAGGGCCACCCCCCCAAGTTAGGTTCTCACCAAATTTCACTACTCCTTTATGCAGATGATGCAGCAGTTCTATCCCAAACCCAATTGGGTCTTAAGACGCTCATAACAGCTTTTGCAATTTATTGCGATAACAACAGCCTGTCCATCAACACCCAGAAATCAAAGATTTTAGTTTTTTTCAAAGAGGTGGGAAAGACTGCATTGGTCTCTACGCAATGACACTCTGGAGCAGGTTAAGGGATATAAATATCTTGGGATTACTTTTAGATACAACATGAGCTGGGCAACTCATCGAAGCCACACCCTTAACCTTGCTAAATGTAGTTCACAAGCAGTGGCTCGGTTTTTCTACAGAAGTGGAGGTCGCCATGTCCCGTCAGCCATTCAGGTCTTTCAAGCAAAAACAAGGGCTCAATTATACGGCATCCCAGTTTGGATCAAAGCATTCAACTCTGAGGTTGAAAAAAATTCAATCTGCTTTTTTGCGTCAGATTCTGGGGGTCCCAAACTGCGTACCCTATGCAGTGTTGTGCCTCGAGGCAGGAGTGGGTAGATTGGAAATTAACGCCTGGACTCAGACCTTAAAGTACTGGCTTAGAATCCTTTTTTTGTGCAGACCAACTGGGGTACATGATTCTTACCAAAGCCAGTGGCAATCCTTCATTAATCAAAAATTAGGTTTGTAGGTATCCCACTTGACCATATCTTGACTTGAGGGCAGAAACAGGCTGTAAGAATTCTTACCCAGAGGCTAAGTGACATAGAGAGGCAGGAACTTTTCTCCCTGGCACATAGAACCTGCTCCCCTTTGTCACAAGGTGTGTTTCCAACGTATAAGACCCCTGCAGCATATTTAACCTCACTCTGTTCACCACAGGCTTGTAGAGCTTTCATGTTGGCCAGGATGAATGTATTGCCATCAGCACTCCTTCAGGGTAGGTTTACGGGGATTCTGCGCCAAGAAAGATTCTGCCCATGTGGAAACCAATTCCCGGAATTTATCCAACACGTGCTTTTATTTTGCCCTTTTTATGATCATATTAGAAACAACTTAATTGCTCCATTGCTGAAGAAGTTCCAAAGCTACCCTTCTAGATGGTTTGTCCAATACTGTTTAATAGATAAGAGTTCTTATGTTACAGCCCAGGTAGCAAAGTTTTTTCTGGCTGCCATACACAAGAGAGCAGAGATTACCTCGTCCATTCATCCATCTTCCTGATGTTTTTACCCATTTGTAGTTTTACTCTTTTTCATTGTTTTTATGATTCACTGTATATTTGTTTATACGGGTCATACGACCGCAAGAAACTTCAGACTTGAAACTTGAGAGAGCCAAGAAGCAGTTTTACGCTGGGAATTCCTCATAATCAAATCCACCAAAAAATTTATTAGAAGAATTCTTTAAATTAAAAGGTGATTTCCTACATGGATTTCTGTTCGCATGTTAGTTATTACCTTCTTAGCAAAATGACAAATATACATGTATCTTGCTCAGCCTATATGCAGGTGAAGGTTCCTCTGTGCACTTGACAGGTTTCTATCAGGCGATCCCCAGTGGATAAGAGATTTTAATACAGCGGTACCTTGAGTTACAAAAAACCTCTAGTTGTGAAACGTAATTTCCAAGAATGGGGATTTATAGCTTTAAGAAATTTTTCAGTGTAATGCCCTGGTTATAGCTTTCAGGCTTGGAAAGTTACCGCCGCCGAAAGCTAGCTGGCTGTCAAAAAGCTTCCCGCTTTGGCTTTTTGACAGCCAGCTCCTTGTGTTGGGGCGGTAGCCCCCGCTGCCCTTTGTGGCTGTGCAAGCCTCCCCACTGCCACTTCAATCTACGTGCTTATTTGCACCAGTGGCCAGGCTTGTGCAGCCACATGCATGGACTTGGCAGCTTCTCTGTGATACAGGTGGCGCCGATGGGAGCTTGGAGCTCCTGCCTGCCTGGGGGAGAAGCAGTCAGGTCCATGTGTGCGGCAGTGCAAGCCTCCCTGCCGCTACTTCAGTCTGCGTGTTTGCTTGCAGCACTGACAACACAAGGAGGGAGCTGTTGAAAATCTACTGCCACCAAAGACGGGTAAGGGTTTCCCCGTCTTTGGTGGCAGTGTGTTTTTGACAGTCCCCTCCTTGCATTGCGGGCGCATGAAAGCCACGGGCTTTTGTGCGCCTGGTGCAACACAAGACTTGCACGGAATGCAATTTTAAAGGAACCAATTAATCTGTGACCTCCGGAATGGACTAATTTGGTTATCAGTGCATTCCTGTGGGAAACCTCGTTTTTCGTAATATGAAAAGTCCCCGATAATGGATTAATTTCGTATCTTGACATACCACTGTATGCGAATATCATTTTGAAAATATCTTAATATGAAGGAACATGAGCTTATCATTGCTGTCAGTCTTGCATCTTATCAATATCAGCAATTGCTGGCATAGGATTTAATCAAAACTAGTTGGTGGATTCTACTGTAAATTTATAAAATTACATAAGCTGTAAAATCTTAAAAATGTGATTGTACCACACACCCTATATTTAGGCCCTCTCATCAGGTATTGTGCATTTATGCCTTAGTTTTATTTGTGTCTTCCTTTCATTTTTTAACAAAAGAAAAACAATGTAATTGTGATGTAACAAGGTATTGCATGCTACAATACCGTGGCTGACAATTTACATTGTATAGCCTAAGCAAAACTACAGTGGTACCTCCTTTGTTGTTGTTGTTGTTTTTGTTGCTGCTGCTACTGCTGTTGCTGTTGCTGTTGTGTCATTACAGTCGTGACTGACTCTTCGTAATCCCATGTCCATGGAGTTTTCTTAGCAGGAATACTGGAATAGCGTGACAGTTCCTACTCTAGTTACAAAATTAATCCGTTCCAAATGCATTTTCTTATTTTCTTAAATTGAAACAGTTTCCCATAGAAATGCATTAGAAATGGATTAATCTGCTCTACGTGGGAAGTCCCCCCCCAGTGAAAAACAACAACACATTAACAGGCATGCAAACGACAGAAGCTCAGCTCCTTACCTTTCAACCGCTTGATAAATTCACCCAAAAGTTCCAAAAAGTGCCCAAAATGGTGCCAAATAAATCCAAAACAAGCAGTTTGAAAAGGTTATTTTTTAAAAAAGAAGCCCCGATTTTCAGTTTTCCTGTTCAAAATGGCTCCTCCTTCTTCCTAATTGCAGCACTGGAGTTGGGTGGCCACAAGATGGCAGTACTGCTATGGCAAACAAGCAGGAGCTATTTTAAAAAGGAATCTTTCTTTTTCCTTTTCATAACTCGAAAAAAACAGGCTTTTTTGCAATTCAAAATTTTCCTATACCCACGGGTTTCTATTCTTTAATTAAGTCAAGATGCCTGTAAGTCGAGGTACCACTCTATGCAGCTGGACTGTATTGCTGTCAGAAGGCTCAGGATACGTCCTGATAATTTGTATCCACAAGCATCAGTGATATTGTGGTAATGTCTGTCACCCCCAAGCTACATCCTCTTAACAGGAAGGTGTCAAGTCACATTGCCTGTAGGCCATGTTTTCCACCTTCAGCATTTATTTTATAGATGAATGCCAGAGTGAAACACATGGCCCTTCTGGAGAAAAATAGATGTTGGAATACAAAACTCTCAGTGAGCTTGGAGTACTACATGAGTTCACTTTTCTTTCTCTCCCCCCCCCCTTTCTATTTTGGTACAGTATAAGCAAAATCCAGAAATGTTTAAACAGACAGCTCGACTTTGGGCACACGTGTATGCTGGAGCACCAGTTTCTAGTCCAGAATACACCAAAAAAATAGAAAATCTTTGCGCTATGGGCTTTGATAGGGTAAGTATTGAGTATTTTTTAAAATGACAGCTCAGAGCATGTGTCCTGCTGGAAGGTCGATCAGAATTTGGGTTAAGGCAGTTTCTTTAAAATACTATCTTGCTTTTTCCTTTCTTAATTTGGAGGGAGATTTTGTACATAATAGTTCTGTAGACACTTGACAAAGTTTTTTTGCTGTTTTGATATGTAATGAGTGATTTCCCATTAAGTATTTGTCCTTGATTTAAGTGTATTCAAACAAATGTGTGAACTTTTCTTCAGAGCACACATTTCAGTAGGTTTTGTATAAACAACTGGAGGTCTGATGTCAAAAATATTATTATTATTATTATTATTATTATTATTATTATTATTATTATTATTATTATTATTATTATTATTATTATTATTATTATTATTATTATTATTATTATTATTACTGTTTTGTCTTTGCAGAATGCAGTAATAGTGGCCTTGTCATCAAAATCATGGGATGTAGAGACAGCAACAGAACTACTTCTGAGCAACTGAGCCATGTGTCGAGAACTGCTTCTGTAGTCCAGCTTGCCCCTTCCACAAGGAGCGTCACCATCTGTTATTTTTAGGTTTCTATATAGATTCTCTTTTAAAAACTGGCATTCTTGCCTGATGCTATCTAGGCACTATTGGAGACTGAAAAAAACTGCTCTGTAAATAAAGCTGATTAAACGTCTGTGTAAATTTAAAGGAAAAAAATGGGGAGGGAGGGGAAATACTTTAATTTTTTCATACTAAATATTGTAAATTCCTTCGGCTTGGCTAAAACAATGGGGACAACATGCCTACTTTAGTATTAGCAATGTGACCAAGACTAGCAGGAATTTGCATCAGGATTTTGACTTGATGGATTTATTCAGAACACCCGATTGTGTCCCGTAATCATCAGTTGTTGGTGTCACTCATCCCAGCTACCTTACTGTTCTTTTTAACATGGATCCTATGTGCCTGTGGACTGATCTTATATTTGCATGCTTGTACTTGACATAGACACTTTTTAAAAATAGGGTAAACTGAACAAGCACCCACTGAAGTCCTTGAGTCTTCGTTCTTGTAACTTTTCCCCATAAGACTTTCCAAATGTGCTCGCAAATCACAATGGTGGCCTAGTCAGAAACATTTGCACCATCTGATGAGTAGTAGCGATCCGACATCATCTTCCTTGACCCTAGGGCTCACTCCGCTGCACACACAATGTCACCCGAGGACCTCTCCAGAATGTGTGGGGTATGTGCCATTTAAAGTAGCCTAGTTTTCCACTTCAGGTGGTCTCTTTTGAATAACCAGTAAAAGTGTTTCAACCATTGTAATTTCTACACAATTGTATAAAGGTTTGGTATATTTGGACATAGCACAAACAAGTGGAGCTGCTCTTTTGTTTCTTATGCAGAAGTCAAACCTCTTTCAATAAATTCTGGATAGAACGAATTCACTGAGAAGAACTGGTTCTCTGTTAAACCCGAGAATGCCACCTTTTTTCTCTAGAAATTGCTGTGATGCAGTTGGGTTTTGGGCAATAGCTTCCTGCTTACTTCAGCTCTTAACTTTAGGTAGAGGCTGCTTATGATGATTTAAAAGTCCCTGTTATGTACATTTTGCCTAGCTGATACTTGGAAGTCTTGGGGTTATTTTACTGTATGTATGATAACTATTTCAGTTAAAACAGTTGTACATATACTTAATCTCTCTATCCATTCTGAGAGACCAACAGTCTCCTGATAATTTTTTTGTAATTCTGAGTCATATCTTTGCTGTAATTACAGAGTTGCTTCAGGAGTTCTGTCTGAGCAGGTGCAGAAATGAGAGGGCACACTCTTGACAATTTCAGATTCTGTAAAGTTAACCCCTCCCCCTCTAATTCTTTTGTACTGTAGATAAAGTTTACATCAGTCCACGTTTTAATTGAAGAACAAACAATGGACTGCATCACCACATTTGCTAATCATTTGTCATTTTTAAGCATCTGATGCAAAGTAGAGAAATAGAAGAGATGGGCATTACCTCATTGAATGCAGGATGACTTTCTGCAACGTACCCAAGCTGTTAGTAGTTTCAGATTATTAGGACACATAAAAAAAGACACTTGTTTGTATCTGCGCAGTATGGGACACTGATCTCTTCATATCCTATTTATGCATCCAGTGATTATGTGGTTTACCTTGCTGTCATGTAAATCACTTTCAGATGCCAAAGGAAATGTGATTTTATTGGTCTTTCCTTGATATTTATTTTTTTTAACAAGCTGCTGCTGCTGCTCAATCAAGTTTTTGTTAAATAGTAGCCAGGGGGCAGCATTACCCTGGTGATCTGCCGTTTGTGTTTGTATCTTTTAAGAAATGGTCTATATTTTAATGAATTCATCTACAGCATTGTTTACCCTGGTGGTAATTGTGTAAATGGCTGCTAGAATACATTTTCCTTGTTCTTTGCAATTTATTAAAGAAAAGAACTTGGAATGCCTAGATGGAATAAGTCTCCTGCCTTTTCCATCTAGAGATAGCCTTTCAAGGGAAGCTTTCTATGATTGTGTCAAATGAAACTGATCAAGCTTTGAACACAGGAGAAGAAGCTTAAGCTAAACATAACTGTACCTTTTATCTTGGCTACACAGCGCTCGCTACAGAATTACTTTATTTTGTGTGTGCGCACACATGCCATATGCGTGCAAAGTGGATTCACATGACTGTACAGGTGCTAATTTCCCCTTTTATGGTTCTAGTACAATGGCAATGGCAGCGATTCTGCCATTGCACTTGAAAAAGGCAAAGGAAGTGCTATGCCAAATGAAATGAAATATGTAACAGATATGGATGGTAACTGGTACTTTTACTTGCCAAAGGTATGTATACGGTGATTGGTAGGTAATTGAAGTTAATAGGTTTTTTTTAATAGGTTGGGATCAATTTAACCATATCTGGGCTCAGTAATGGTTAACCATTTAGTAGCTCTTATTCTGTTGCTAATTATTCTTTTTAAAAACTTCCAAGGTGGAAGAGCAGATACATACTTTACCTGTTCTGTGTTATACTGTATTCCACATAATTGGTTATGTCATATCTATTTAAGTTGTAGAGCTGATCCTACAGTGACCCAAGGGGGTTGGGACTAGGTGACTTTCAGGGACCCTTCCTATTTTTTATTTTATATGCAAAATTCTGTTTCAGGGAATTGTAAACAATATTAAGACACAATAGTTATGAATAGCTGGGTACTAGGGAGACATACATTCTGGGACTTCATCAGTTTCTTACATATGTGAAAAATAAATATAAGGACACTTTGGAAGTGCCAAAACACTATATATTTAATGGATTCTCCAGATTCCTAAGCATTTAAATAGACAGGGGTAGAAACATCTTATATTCCAGGTGGTCTGTGCTTTTGAAATTTAAGGCATTTGAGGAATGCTTAAATTGAGCTCAGATTATTGAGCTTGCTTGCTCTGGCATATTTGGGAGTAGTTGAGGTACAAAACTAGCTTTTGTCTCACAAAAACAACACCTGAGTGATTGAAATGAACTTTCTGTCTTCCAGTCAACCATATTTCTGCAATGTGAATAAACTATGCAACACCCCCCCCAAGTTTGTTAAATATAAAAGATGATGTGGACTGGGCACACCTGTGGGAGTGATAGCAGCATTAAGCCATTTTGTTTCTTTTTATCATTTAATGGCAGCAGTGACTTGGAACTTTATCAAGTGCTGTACGTTTTTTCTGCCTTGAGTCAGATCCATGTATAATGGCTTTTGTGGTCACTGTGGCAGGAAGAGAGAAAAACATCTTTATGGGCTTCATCACCTTGGCCAAATTTGAACTTTATTGAGTAACAAGATGCTGATAGGTGTGTGAGGGATTTGACAAGCATCACAATTGTTCTGTAGGGATCCTAAGGTATAGTTAACTCTAAAAAGGAATGGTCACTTGAGTAATTCCATGTCAAATCAGCCAATGCACCTTCGTAATTCCATGTTAAATCAGCCAATGCATGGAACCTTGAGGTCATGGATTTGGTTCATTTTTGTTATATTTGTACATTATCATGTTTCTGAGAGATGTTTTCAAAACTGCAAAAAAAAAAAAGCCAAAATTCACTACCCATCATAATTTGAAATGTCATTTAATAGATACCTGTGAGAAATACAGACCTGGGACAGGTGTCATTTTAAAGTGTATGAATAGGGCTTTCATTTGATATATAACATGATGCAATTGTACATTTTCAAACAATTACACATTTAAATAAATATAAAATTTGAATTTTTGGAAAAATTGAACTTTTTAACTTTCAAAAAATTCACTTAATGATATATATCTTGCAGCCATTCACTCCAAGTTTCAGGATGGTATTTCAATGGTATCATATAAAACTTTATTTTTCTTGTTGGCAATGACAAGTTATTAAACTGATTTAGCCCCACAAATAGACCAAAATTTCTATACTTTATGATTAAGAACCCTTTTTTCCCCTTGGCTAGGATGTTGGATGTTTTTGTCAACTCCTGTGGAGTTAACTGGTATGTTCTCTCTCACACACTCACTGTGAGTCCCACTGGCTCCTGCTATAATGCAGTTTCTTGGTCTTGGATAACTTTGAAAATCCTATCATTTCAGATGGATACTTATGAAAGAAATAAGAATTTTGTCCAAGTATCCCAAGATGGATGCTTGGACTTAAATAATTGGCAAATCTCTCTAATATTACCAAGTATCAGATATTTTTGGACATGGGTTCGACAACCATCTTGGTCTTTATATAATAGTTCCAAAATGGATTTTTCATTGGTTGATTTGACATGGAGTGACCCACTTGCAGTTTGGTTGGCTGAACATTCTGTAGGTACTGATTTTGTGAGAAGACAAGGAAGTTTCGGAAGACATGTGGTGTCAGTATCAGAGGAGCCACTGTGCACAACGTACCCCTATTGGAAGCATTGATTTGTTCACTTGGCTTCTTCATCAGTACAGCCAGCTTTGTGCCACACGGCAGGCTCATGCTCCTGTTGTGTGCCTGAAATGTAACCCAGTCCGGAAGCGATTCTTCCATTTCCATTTTGTGCTTCTAGGGCTTCAAGTGCCCTTACCTGCCTACCTTCTTCTTTTACTCCTAATCCTTTCCCAAAGAAAATTAAGTTGTGTCTGTTGTGCTTCTAGCTACCAAACTGCTCTCTAGTAACAAGGGAAAGATCCACCTGCCCTGTAAGCTGAAATATAGTCATTCAAAGCAATGCTGACAAGTTCAAAAGTGCTGTAAGGACCTATTACAGAATTTGCAATATATGCTATAATGGTAACTATGAAGGGCATCCCTCATAAGTTGATAATGCTGATGATCCTTGCTGATCTATTTATTATTTTCCATCTTTTTTTGAAACTTTAAAAAAGGGGGACTTAAAAGATCTCAGCAGAACATTTCACCTCACTGTAAGCAAACAAGCGGGCTGGAATACAACATCAATGTGTTTGTCTCCTGAGGAAAAAAATCACAACACTTTTGTACACAATTTTTTAAAATACACATTTTTAAAATGTTTATTTCCACTGCAAATGCTTAACAATAAATGCATGTTTCCCTGTGAAGGTCTTCATCTCATTTTGTGGTAACTCTCCAGAATAGAGTAACACACCATTGTTAAGTGCAGTGTTATTACGTCATTACACATGAAGGATGGTGTGCAGTGGGCCAGCACGGACATTGTGCCTAAAATGCTTGGTAAACTTAATTGTATCTTGTTTTTCAGTTAAAGTGACCAATGCTTCAGTTCTCACCACCAAAATGTGCTGTTTCATGAAACCAGCACAGTTCTGTATGTTCCTTATGGCCCTACAGTCTCAAAACACTAGATCAACTTATGAAGGCAAAGGATAACGGAAGGCACTTTCTTTCACAAGCCTTGGAAGTGAGTGAATGTAATGCATGGAGACATTTTATAACAGATGAGGTGATAAAATCTCCAAACAAATATAAATACCCATTACTATCTCAGATGATGCTTTATAGTATAAAAGTTCTTGTGAAGCTTGATCTGAATTACTACTGTTTCCTTTATCTTGGATCAATGGAGCCAGCCCACAGCTACTTAATATTTATAGACAGAATTCAAATAGTACAGTAGGACCCCCATACCTACTGATTCAGTTATCCACGGTTCGCAGAAAAAAATAATTCAGCAGCCGCAAAGCAAGCTACTGTCACAGAAAGCAGCTGTAAAGCAAACTGTTCTCATAAAACAGCAGTGTAATGCATGCTACTGTCACAAACAGCAGCCAGAAAGCAAGCTCCTGTCTCAAAACTGCAGCCAGAGAGCAAGCTACTATCACAAAACAGCCGTTTTGGAGGTTTTGGTATTCTCTCTTATTCACAGATTTCTTTATCCACAGGTAGGCCTGGAACCAATCTCCAGCGGATACCGGGGTCCTACTGTATTTCCATGCCCAAGCTGGTAACTGAGGCATTCCATTACAGGTCCAGGTGTTCTGGGTAGAAGGGAAGAGATTTCTGCCCTTACAGTAGGACATCAATTCTTAACACGCTGGGGACACTTTCCACATGAAAACGGAGAGCTGTTTCAAACATTCCAGTTCCTATGCCAGCTTGAGATGGGCATGAACTGCCAGATCAGTACTGGTTTGTTTTTCGACCAAACATGTTTGGTCTACTGTGCCTCACGTCCTCTCAGCAGACAGTCATGCAAGATGAGGAATAATCGTCAACGGCAGAATGGACTGACTCATAGGTATACCAAGGCTAACATAGCAGTAGCCTGGGGTACTCGCCTGTTAAGCAGACACCTTAATCTCCAAGTTGAACTTTCTTGCAACCAAACTTTTCAGGCTTTGTGCCCTTTAAAGACCCTTCAAATTCTGTCATTCAATGTTGCTTCATGTATGGCAATTCTAAAGTGGAAGACTAGGTTACAAGGATGATGCAATTCCCCCCTTACACCTTTTCTGCCCAAATTGGCTTTAAAAAGAGGAACCATCATCAATTCAATAATTTGTTACTTTACAATTAATTGTCACCAATCCTTATATGAGTAACTATCAGAAGCAATTCTTGTAATTTAGTAATTGTGTCCTGTCAAATTACTATTTTTGGTGCACCCCTGACACCTTTCTCAGGTCAAACAGGCTCCACGCTGTATTAATGTTTCTTCTCGAAGTGAGATAATTTCAAACAAAGATGACACTGATGGCATTGAAAAGAAAAACCACATTTGTCATCTCTCTGCCTTATAAATCTTGCCT